>JAXGGA010004436.1:0-88499 GCA_038373865.1 Uloborus plumipes | reverse complement strand
CGATGGCAAGCACAAAAAACGCACCAGACATTTAAAGAAAAACTGAATACTTGATAAATAAGTCACGTAGACGCTTGATATATATTAGCTTTCTGACTTATTGCAAGCACGCGAGTTTAAGGCTACAAGATAAAATAGCTTGCAGTGTGAAAATAAATTTTATTGAATTGCACTCGATTTCTTTTTCAATGTTCTTTGTTCCTTTGCCTTTGTTCATTCATGTGACGCGTATGGTCTAGACCTAAAACTTCAGAAAAAAAAACCACAGTGCCAAGCAAGAAGACTTCTTTAAATTAATCAATTTACTTTCATGAGCAAACATTTCATTAATTATTTTCATGGTAAACATTAAAACAAATTTGCAGCGAAAAGCGCGTTTAACTGTTTAACCGGTAAAAACATTGAGGTTATATATTTGTTGTTCCAGCGTATTTTAATATACTGTAAAACTTGATGCATCATATTAGGCAAGCATATACAGCTACAGTTAATATTTTTTCTTCATTTCATTTGAGGTTTTATATTTATTACGTGTACTGTTTGTGGCTGTATTTCGACTGAGTTTACTATATTTCTGTCGCTTTCAAAATATTTTATTTAAAAAAGTCTATAACCGAACTAATTTCATTAACATAAAAATTAGGCTTCCGAAATATTTACTACCAAACGTATTTTAAGAACACAAAATTCCCGAACATATTTTTGCAAATTTCGTTTTTTTATAAAAAGAAAATTGTCAAACTATATAATTTTTTTCATTAAAAATGATACTTAGCACTTATACTTTTTTGTGGAATGAAATTAAAAAAAATGTATACATTATTTCATTAAAAATTTAAAAAATATTCATTTTTATTTGCTAAAACTTAATCTTCAGTCAATTTTAATATTTTTAAAATTTGAAGCACATTTTGCAAAATACTTTTGATTGCCTTTTCAGTGCAAGAAATCTTTACTAATACTTCCAGCGTAGTTACCATCAGACCGTTTTTTTTCTTATATAAATCATTTTGAGGGGTATATGTTGTTTTTTATGATATTTTGCATTATTTCTCTGTTTTGCATTTTGTAAATACTAGTTATTAACATGTCGAGGGCATTGCACATAACTGCTTGATTTTGAGCAATTATGAACATGGAATTAACTTCAAAAAACGATTTTGTATCATAACACTTCACTAAAATGAAATATAGGTGCAGTAAGCGTAGTTGCAAGATAATTAGAATTTTAAGTTAAAACATGAGGATAGTTTGAATTAACCTTGTCAAAAAGGCCATTCGGCCAGAAAGCGAGCAACAAATGCCATACAATGCATTCCTTATCAAAAATCTGTGAATTCAGTCCTCGTGAGGTTAGTTTTTAGTTCACAAAAAAAAAAAAAAAAAAAAAAGCGTGATGTATTTGTAAGTGTACATGTATATGACACACCATGTTAGCGGACTAATTTTTCGTTGTTCACATTAACCCATTAATGCCTAGCATCCCTTTTTAGGGACGGTCCGGAAAATGGGTCTGAAATCCCCAAAACTGAACATTTCAACCAAATAATAGTGTTCAATTAGTACTTTGGTATTATATCAATTCGTTATAAACACCTTGAAGCACATAACTACTGTTAAGTGTGTTCTGTAGCCGTTTCATTATGATCTTTATCAAGAATTTCATCGTTCACAATCTCAAGAACAAAAAGCTAAGTTTTTAAAATTATTCTTAGTTTCCCAGTTTATGTGAATTGCTGCTTTTATTTCTTCTTAGTAAATGTGTTTTTAAATATTATATCGTAGACAGAGAAAAAAAAATAGTAAAAAAAAGTATGCACCCTCTGGTGTCTATGGTAACTTTTGAGGGACGATTTTTCTTTCCGTAATAAAAAATTTTTACATGATATTTTTTAAATTATTTTTCCTGTCCACTATATTGAACACTATTTGTAACCAGTATAAAAAATATCTTTGAAAAAAAATACCAGGCTATAATGGGTTAATATGCACTGTTATGTACCCAAAGAAACATTGAAATAATAGTCCTAACTATTTAAATATTCCACGGCACATTTAATACTAAGAAATAAGTGACCGCTATTAAGCCAGGGCTGAGAAAGAGTTTCATATAATATACTAATTATCTTTAAGAGAGTAATTTACCGACTAAAAGCAGCGGTACAGCTCGAATTAAAGACAGTAATTACTGTTAATTACATGAGATTTTGCCTTCACTTTACGAGTTGATCCCCACCATTGCTTACAGACTCTCGCTGGTCTGCTAAATTAGTTTTAATTACCAGTTTAAAGTTGATCTCAGCTTTAACGAGAGGTTGCCTTCATCTCGGATATTGACTGTTCCAAAATGGTGAGCCCATGACAAGGACGAAACGGCAGTCTCTGTCTGTCAAAGACGAGCTGTCAGTATATTGAATGCAAAACAACTTAATAGTTATGTATTTATTATATATCACGTTTAGAAGGTTAAAACCTCTCCTTTAAAAGAATATTATGAAAATAAAAATTCTTAAATTATTAAAGAAGATATTTTTCTTATGTTTATTTTTAAACTAAAATTACAATTTCAAAAATTGGTTAAAGCCGATTGGGAATAACTAGGAACTCTAAAAGCGCGATTTACTGAGCAAGGAGAATAAATAAAAAAAGAAATTGTGTTAACCACAAATGCACAATGAGGTTAAAAAATGTTTAAAAATCTAGTGTACAATTTTTCTCAGCTTACGGCATTAAATGCATGCATATCTTACTCATTATAAGATAAATAAGACATTTTAGCAACGTTAAGGCTCTCTTTAAAGAAAATTACCATATTTTTACTTTTTATCAACGCGTACTAATTAGCGTGCTTTGTTTATGCTTGTGCGTGTAATCGCCGTATTAGCAAATTAAGCGAGAAGTGTTTTTAAACATGTTTTGAAGAGGATAATGTGTCTCGTAAAAGTTATTTTTCAGAGAAAATTACAACATCTAATGGTGCATAAGGTTCATAATTAATTCCTGCGTATGAAAAAGGTAAATATTTTTGGTGATTCACTTGATTTTTTTGGTATGCCTTGCGGGCTTAAAAAAATTTGAAATTCATTTTTTCGTGCATAACAAAGTATACCATCACAAAATCAAAATACTTAACACCCAAATACTACTCAACACCCCTAAGAATAAAATATTGGATTTTAAAAATTTAGACATGTATATTTATCCGCTTTGAGTTTTAAATAAAAGTTTACAATTTCAATGAGAGCGAAAGCGGTGAACATTTCAAAAATAAGTCTTACATTTTTTTTTTTAATTCAAGAACAAATTCCAAACACATTAAAACATTTTCATTATTCCGTTTTCACACATTTCACTTCCTCAAACCGAATTTCATGTTAGTAAAAAACGGCAAGGAGTATTTTGACTTCTTGAAATCCAGAACTACCTTTACATTTCAAATTTTAATTCCAGAGTTGGTTTTGTGAATTTTTTTAACTTGTTGCTTTTCGTCTGCTTTTAAAATTCACTAAAAGGACGATTAAAAGAAATCAGCCAAGACTATTTGGCAACCATCGTCTAAGTTGTTATCTTTGAAACATCTTACTTATATTATTACTCTAGCCATTTTTTTCAACACGCCAAAACTTTTTAAAAATCAAATTCCACGATTTATCTCTCATTTTAAAATTATGGTTACTTCTGATGAAAACTAGACCCAATATCTAAAAATTGTTTTTTCGTCGAAAAAAAGTTTTTTTTTCTTCTGTGTTTATAATACATTACTTTATACACTGAGGTACAGTGGCGTGGTTGGATAGCGTGTCGTGGTAGAAACGTGTAGATCGCATGTTCGATCCTGCCAAGGGTTTTTATTGCATTTTGTTGAATTTTTATTTTGCCCCTCTAATTTGGATTCACATTACCAAGAACATGTAACCTAAACTCAATGTTGGATTTTTAATACAGTAATTTTATTACATTAAAATCGGAAAAGAAAATGTTTATTTAGCATGGAAGCAGGAGCAGGAATTGTGATTTGTGATTTTATACTTCATTAAATACATTTTTAAAGGTCCTTTTTTTATTTGATTCCTTTGTACTTCATAAAAATACAAATGTAAGGCAAGGATGTTTACACTTTCTTTTATATCAGAAAAAATAGCTACTCACTATGTGCCTGTTTTTCAAAAAGCTATCGTTTAAATAAATTGAATTTTTGAACTATTGCTGTCTAGCGCAAAAGTTTCGCGCGGGTCACCTAGTACATCCTATTTGGCATAAGGTCACTCGGGGTGATTCCTGGTCAAAAAGCATCAACATCCAATTATTACGATATCCATCTGAGCTAGTGTCACTAACTAAGGCATAAAGCAAGCACATTGCTATGCCCATTAAATAAAATACTCATTTTATCAATAATGCACATTGCACAATAAGTTGAATACTTATGGTAAATTAGTAACCAGGATTTGCACAAGGGACCTGTATTATTCCTGCACACTTTGGGGCACTTATTGGTCACCAACATATTTGATGCAAATGCATAAATTTGTATGCACATTATTATTACAATTCATTAAGCTAATTATATTATTAATTTTATTATATATATCAAATTAAACACTGTACAAAACAGCTTGTATTGCAATATCTAAAGCTTTTATGTCTGCTATGAATGGATCTGCCCTTTTAAATCAAAAGATCCATAAAAAATTCACCAAAGGTCAATTGCCCCTATTCTATCTCGCTTCGGCTAGCCTAAGTTTCCTGCTCCTGTTTCCAGGAGCTTTACACATCCTTTACTACTCTCCAATTCTGTCCAACATGGAAGGGATCTTTTATGTACAGCATATTATTTTTATATATTGAATTATGTATACTCTAAATTACACTTTTTGTATTTTGCTATGAAGGATTTGTATTCTATTGCCCAATCATGATTGATATATCTGATGGTTCAGGTTTGTAATGATCTTATGTTTTTTTTCCTTTTTGGTAGCCCCTTATTAGACTCAAATAGTTACATATAATTAAAATCAATGAAATATGGCAATAATATACAAAATAATAAAGCATAAATAATACGAAAGGTAATGGCGATGTATTACCCCAGTGACCAAAAATTATCCCAGGAAACATAGGCACTATTTGGTGCACTCTTGCAAATAGTTAAAAACAATAATAGTACATTCAAAACTATTTTTCAGTAACTGAAGTAGTTTACAATTGAGTCAAAATGCGAAAAAGAAAAATATTTAAAACTTTGGAGTTGACCAAGATTTTTGTAAAATCGTATCAAAACTGAGGCAAATGTTATTTAATGAAAATTTGACATGTCATTAAAAAAAAATAAATAAATATGCATGCTAATAATAACTTGTAAGGTGGATAGTTAAGAAAACCTCTGTGATTTTTTTCCCATTTTGGTTAAGTGTTCTTCAGACACGAAGAGGAATTACCCCAGAAAATCACTGACTAGGAATTACTCCGGGTGATGAAAAAATTGATAAATTAAAATACATTCATATATGGAAGTTTTATGCCACGTTTCCAAAATTTGGTACTATTTTAATAAAATTTATATTTTAATTAAAACAGAAGAGCTCCATTATTCGCTAAGCAATACATTTGTGCTTAATATGCTTGTTCCAATTATGAGTTGATTACCATATCTAGGACTTACTTCATGTTGTTTCTACCTTCGCGTAGGTAACGGAATAGGAAAAACATATGTACAGGGTTGAGATACTAGAAGCACTCCTAGAAGTAATCAAGTTTATAACTGCAAATTATTACGGCAGAAATAAGATAAAAGTAAAACTTACGAAGAAGGGAAGCAAAAATATTCTAAATAATACAAAAAATAATTGAATAAAAATACGATGCGATAAAGCTACGTTACCTAACTTTTCATAGGTAAAAATTCCTCATTAAAAAAAGAGCTTAAACTTTCGTTTTATTGCGGTTATAAATGTTTCGATAAAAATATTAATTAAATAAATATAAATAAATCTGGTTTTAATTTTAAAAAATATATCATTGTAAAAAGAAAGTTTAAGATTATTTTAAAATCCTTATTTAGCAAAAACAAATTGCTAGATGTTTCCTTTCTAGGTCTCAAACTCATTTCAAAGTCAACTTAGTCCTTTTTTCAAATTGGCAGTCTGCCAATATCTTGCATCTCGAGGCTTCACCACTTGTGACTTTGCTCACCTGTTCGTACGGGGAGGTAAGGGCGCCATCTGTTGAGTTGATGAGTCACCAATACCTGGCTTGCAAGTGGGTAAGTACCCTTAGGCGGGGTTTGGTCCAATGGCCTTCGTGATGATAACCCACTATTTTAAAATCTGAAGCAAAATAATTTTAAGGCCCTGGAACATAGTTGGATTATGCGGTTTGGAACATAAGCCCCACATTTGTCGCAATTCATTTATGTAATTTGAATTTGACCTGTCAAAATTCAAAGTATTATTATTTTTATTTGTAAAAAAATGTAGACATTTTATTTTCCTTTATTTCTTTAAGAAAGAAAACAAAATTTCGAAGTAAAATGAAAATGTATTAAAATTATGCGATTACTAAATGTTTTCCTACTGCTTAAGTCAATCTCCACTTATTTCCTTTGAACATTAAACTAGATGCACATAAATACAGGTAATAAATGAGTTCTAATTGCAAGATATGTTTTTTCTTTGTTCAGAACTTACAGGCAAGAACTGTAAAATATGATGTAGATTAGTTAGGATACTTGAGTGGACTCTTAATTAAGATAGTTAATTCAGCAATTAAAAAGTTCACTGGTATTAATGATACTAATCACCAGATACCGACTGCATTCTCTACTAAAACTGCTTCCAAAAAGGAAACAATCCTGTCTGAGGAACCGGAGATGCAGAGAAGGCTAGTACTAAAAACGAGTTTTTATATTTTTTGAAATAAATTTTGTAAAAAAATGGATGGGGAAAATAACTGGCCTCCAACAGAAAAAGGGGAGAGAAAAAAAAACAGTGGAGACTAGAAGGAAAATTTCAGAAGAAACAATAGACCATGACTCCTTCCTGCCGTCAATTGACCAAGAAATTACTCTTGCTCGTCTTGGTTAGTAGTATCAGAATAATGCTTTTTGAATGGATTTAAGACTGATGTATAACTACTTTATACAAATTAGAAGTCAGTTTTACAAAACCAATGAGAAAATTATTCATAGTAGTGGGAAAAAGAAAGTGAGTTAATTCAGTATCGCATGGAAAGTTTCAGGTTTTATTGTAAACGATCTTTTATTCAAATTATCTGCAACATCTTTTGATCTAACTTATTCCTTTTTTTTGTAAAAGGCACTGTCTTCGCATTATTCTTCGTGTTTGTTATGAAGAAGGAGAGAAAGTTGGTAAATGCTTATAGTTATTCTCTGAAGTTTGCATTGCTAAAGTTGTGAAACATTTGATTATTTTTTATCTTCATTCATCGCTTTTCCTAAGATACCATAGCAACTTACTTAATTTGATGAAACTAAACTTAAGAAGTGTATCATCAATAGCTTTTTCGTAAACGGTATATTATTTTAGATTTTCAGGAAGGGAAAAGTTTTCTTGGGATATCATTAAAAAAATACTTTTCCGTTACGAACGCTTCCTTGATTTTCTTTTCAAATGCTATTTTTAAAAACGTAACTGCAGCGAAATCTTGTTTATAAGGTCTCCGTTGACTTGGATGCTCGGATTGTCCGGATCTAATTATTATTATTATGTTTTTTCATGTGTTTACACAAATAATTTTTAATTATGACATCTAGAACGTATATATAAGTAAGCAAAACAAACGCTTTTTGCTTTCATTCAGTAATCAGCTCCTGCGTAGACTGTACTGTAAGTTAAAGTACTCTAACAATGCAACTGTAGCTAAACTATGAAATAATGATTTAACTACAGGTTGACCTAATTTAAATTAAAATGCCTCACATGTTTGACCCGGAGAAGAGTGTTCCAATTCTTTGTTAAGGAATAATGTGAGAAATCATTTTGATATTTTTAATGTCTTTCAAACAGTCCTATGCAATTCTGCAGCAAATACACTGAAGTGACAAAAGTCATGGGATACCTCTTAATATCGTGTCGGCCCTCCTTTTGCCCGGCGAAGTGCAACAACTCGACGTGGCATGGACTCAACAAGTCGTTGGAAGTCTTCTGCAGGAATATTGAGCCATGCTGTCTCGATAGACGTCCATAATTGTGAAAGCGTTGATGGGGCAGGATTTTGGGCACGAACAGACCTCTCGATGGTGTCCCATAAATGCTCAATGGGATTCATGTCGGGCGATCTAGGTGGCCAAATCATTCGTTGGAATTGTCCAGAATTTTCTTCATACCAATTGCGAACAGTTGTGGCCCGGTGACATGGCGCATTGTCATCCATAAAAATCCCGTCGTTGTTTGGGTACATGAAGTCCATGAATGGCTGCAAGTGATCTCCAAGTAGCTGCACATAAGCATTTCCAGTCAATGTTCGGTCCAGTCGCACTAGAGGACCAAGTCCATGCCATGAAAAAACAGCCCACACCATTACGGAGCCACCACCAGCTTGAACAGTGCCTTGCTGACAGTTTGGGTCCATGGCTTCGTGGGGTCTGCGCCACACTCGAACCCTACCATCGGCTCTTACCAGCTGAAATCGTGACTCATCGGACCAGGCCACGGTTTTCCATTCATCTAGGGACCAACCGATATGCTCACGTGCCCACGAGCGTCGCTGCAAGCGATGTCGTTCTGTCAGTAAAGGCACTCGAGTCGGTCTTCTGCTGGAATAGCCCAAGAAATCCAAATTTCTCCGCACAGTTCTAGCAGACACGTCCATTGTACGTCCCACATTGATTTCTACGGTGATTTGACGCAGTGTTGCTTGTCTGTTAGAATTTACGACTCTTTGCAGACGTCGCCGGTCTCGATCTTTAAGTGCAGGCGGTCGACCACTGCGCTGTCCATGGTGGGATGTTATGCCTGAAATTTCATACTCTCGGCACACTCTTGACACAGTGGATCTGGGAATGTTGGATTCTCTAACGATTTCCGAAATGGCATGACCCATGCGTCTAGCTCCAACTAACATTCCGCGTTCAAAGTCTGTTAATTCACGTCGTGCGGTCATCATCACGTTAAAACCTCTTCACATGAATAACTTGAACAGAAATGAAAGCTCTGTAAAAGCACTGCGCATTTATACCTGTTCTATGCGATGCTACTGTCATCTGAAAATTTGCATATTGCTATCCCATGACTTTTGTCACTTCAGTGTATATTTTACTTGTAGTAATGAAACGGTAAGTCTGCCTTTTTGTTTGAGTATTTGCCTCGCTTTTTGTCCACACTGTCTGGATTTTCCGGATTTTCAATCATTCGGGTCGTCTGTGATCCCATTTAGTTCAGGTAAATGAGGTTGGATTATAAATAAATGATTCGCCTAATTAAAATAAGAATAATAATTTTAATTTTGACGTCATGAATTCAAGTTTTGTTTTTCGTAATCCCGAATTGCGATGTGTGTGTGTGTGTGTGTGTGTGTGTGTGTGTGTGTGTGTGTGTGTGTGTGTGTGTGTGTGTGTGTGAGAGAGAGGGGGGGGGGATGGCAAATGTGTGAATAGGCGGACATGTATGTGAGTTAGACATGCGTGTAATTGTGCACTTGTGTGGGAGTGCGTGTGCACATTGTGAAAGCATGTATGTGTAAGTTGACATTTGTGTGTGTTTGAGACATGGAAGCCTTCACCAGGAGGGACTGAGGCTGAGATCCTGTAGTCTGGTTTACTTCCGAGGAGGTGGAGCACAGCCCATCTACCCGGTGACAGGCTCCGAGTCCAATCTGAAAAAAGAAACGCACACTGTTGAAAATAAAAATTAATATCAATTCATCATTTCACAGAAAAAATGGCATGGAAGTTGTAGTTTTATGCAGAAAAGTCTTAAATGGTTATATCAAGAATACGTATTGAGACATTTAATGATCTAGATCCCTTAAGTTTATTATGCATTATAACTTTATTTCCTAGCTAGAAAATTTCTGCTCTCACTGCCAGAAATAAGGCTAACAAGTTAGCGGGAAAAAATATGTCTTAACATTTAGTCAAGATACCTGAAACCAAAACAACCTGATCATGCAAGCTGTCGTTGCTAAGCAACAACTTTTTTTGAACTATCTTTTCCTTCCATATGAAAGAAAAATGAGCTTAAATTCTAAAACGCGCTCCATCTAAAGTTCAAATATTGCTTCTTAAAATACAGACAACTCAAATATTTAAAAATAAACTGTAAAATGAGGTGAGGGAAAATGTGGAAACGAACACGGTTTGTTTTCTTTTGATTTGCATAGATGTAAAATTTTTAGTTGAAAAATGCATAATGACTTGCTGAACTACTAAATATTTGATGAAATGTTTTGAATTAAATATTTCTCTCAAGTATAAATAAATGATTTCCTCGGAATTAGTTTTCGGTTAGCATACTTGGAGAGATTATTATTATTATTTTTTTTTTTTTTTGTAAATAATCTTACAGTCAAAGTATTGGATGCGAGAGACAATTAGCGAGAGGTTTATTAAATGGTTTATATTTTAAAAATAGCAGTCAAGCTTTTCCCAAACCAAAATGTTTTGAAAATTCTTAATATATTTTGACTTATTCGTTGTAATAAAACATTCCTTTTGTTGATTTTATGCTTGAGAATAACAATTAGGGAATATTAATAGCTAAGACAGTAGTAAAATCCAATAGTTATCAACATTTGTTGAATCAGAAACGTCATTTTACTCACTTTTTATTTAAGGCAAGATTGCAGCTTTCAAAGTAATTGAAACTTTCCAAATAAACTTTCCGTGTTTCCAAATTACTAAACATTTAGTGTCCTCCTAAAAAAAGCGAACAGTGTCAAAACACAGTAAATGCAACTAAGAAAATCTACCGAGTAATCGATCGTTATTTTTCTCTCAAAGAAATATTTTACTAGGGGTTTTCAATAAGACTTTTAACCTACAAAAAATGCTAATATTTCAAGCATTTAAAAACAACAGAATAAATGGGTAGTAAGAGGAATAATAATGGTGTCAGGAATATTTGCACATAGCATTAAGTATCACATTGCTTGTTCTAAGCAGGAAATTTCTGTTGAAGAATGAGTAAAATGGGTAACGTAAGGAAGTGCTTTTTTTTTAAAACAATGTTCCAATTTAAATGTTTCTCTTCATTAAAAATAATTGTTTTCTCGCGTGTTAACATTCATTTAGAAGTAATGATGAACAAATTTTATGCATTTCTTAAAAACTAAAATAACGAAATTAATTTTCTCATCACCATCATTATGCTTTGTTGCAGCTGTGACGCACATGATTCAGAAATTATCGTTTTTACTTGATTTCAAAGTGAGATTGAAGATTTCCCAAAAAGGAAACACTTCTATATGTATCACAATATTTTGAGTGAAATTGATATTTATTAACCCATTTGTGACAAGTATCTTTTTAAAAGGATGTTCGCAAATTTAGTTGCACGTTTCAAAAAATTGATTTTACTTTAATCCAAACAGCGGATTACCAAAGCAAAATGTTGTTTTTATTACTCTTGGCATAGTATATCTGTTTTATATTTTGCTTTCTGTTTTCACCGGTTAAAGTCAAATATAGTGGTTTGTTTTCTTTTTGGTATGGGGAAACACAAAAAGTGAGTTTAAATTTTAAAATTTCAATGTTACAAAAATGTTTTTTGCACTAAATTTTAGTTAATGTTCCTCTGTAAATTACGTATTTCTATACTTTACTATTATGATGTTAACTGTTTTGCAGCGCCTTTTGTATAAGACGTTATTCAGGAATGATACAGGTTTTTAAAACCTGTTCCGATTCTTCAAAGCATTGTTATTCTCATCGTATATGATGCTCTACCATCGCCACATGTTAGAAATATGACTTTTTTGAAAAAATAATTTTAGTAATAAATTTATTAGAGAAACTTTTTTTAAATGTGACTTATTAGAGTATTTATGCATTTTCTGACGTAAAACAGCTAGCTTTCTTCACAATTTGATATTTTGTTTATTATAATACTGAACTCTTATTTATTCTTTATAAGTACTGAGTAATAAATGAATCATAGCAACTAGTCTACTTATATTAAAAACTGAGTATCTTTCTAACTTTCTTTCTAACTATCTTTCTATGTCACGCTTCTTTCTCCTGAACGCCAATGAACTGAAAGTCGAACCAGGTACCGATAGATGGGTAATTTTTCAGGCTTCATTAATTTCAATTTATATAATTATACGATTTTAATTAGCGAAGATATCAATTAATAAGTTGTCAAATTTGAAGCGATTAAGCCTAATAAATGATTAAATGTGAAATCCATTGTTGCATTGCAAAATGTGGTTGCTATGAGACAGTAATAAAAATGATAATGAGAATTTTGAATGAACGCTTAACTAAATCAAACACGAAACTCATAAGCGGGCGACTTAGGCAGGGATTCAAGTGAAACAGGCAATCGCCAATTACAATCGCGACTGGAAATGAATTACATTAGAACGTTTCTTGATAAAAACATCGTGACGTCAGCGTGACGTTTGCCTATGAAAAACGAGCTAGATAAAACGTCACAGCCTACTTGGCGAATAAGAGGAGATCGCCGAGGGCTAGCGAGCTCTTATTGGCTCCACCCGTAGTGACGTCATGCCAATTTAAGTTGATGATAATGTAATTCACTTCCAGTAGCGATTGCATTTCGAAGCGATCGCAGTGCTGTTTCACTTGAATCCCTGCCTTACGTAGTATTTTTATCGCTAGCTACTTGTAATATTTTGAAACATTCATTTGTTGAAAAGCCATCTACTTATATTAAAAACTGAGTACCTATATCAGCTTCTTTCCCTTGAGCGAGCAGAACTTTCTGTAACTTTCCTCACCATTTTGAAGGCGTGAAGCATCTCCTTAATTCGAATGATTTTTTTGATGCAGGAAAAAAGTGAAGGCCTGAAGCGCCTGTTAGCGAGCCGCCTTGGCGGGGAGTAGTTTCTTGAAACATTCTTTACTACTTTTAAAGGCTAGAAGCGCCCGTGCAACGCCGGGCCACGCAGCTAGCTGCTTGGGCATTGGTGGGCCACGTAAGTAGTATGTCTTAAAATCTTATGAAAATCGAATTATATCTAATAATATCACATCAGAATGAGGTAAGAGTTGGGTGGCGGGAGGACATTACGAATCAACATGCCTCAGGAAGCTAATCTAGCTGCCCTGGCAGCTAGTCACTGTTAAAGGTTGATTGTTATCAAATTTTCGTAACATTTCAATAATAACTACTAATTAAGAAAGATCTGCATAATTAGTACAATGCAAACGTCAAAGAGTTGCCATTTGAACTATATACAACGGTACATGAACTGTTTGAATGAATATGGAATTAGAATGGGCGGTGTATTTGAAATGCATCTTATTTTGGAGCTTCCTGAAAATAAACTATTTGTAATTTTTTATATAAATTATCATTCATTTCGCATGTTTTGATTGGTAAATTAATGTAAGAAATAGTGAAGACCAGAGCTATGAGCTCAATTATAACTGTAAATTGTTTACTTGCAGACATTAAATCTTTTAATAAACTGAAAAGGTGAATTTATAATTTCATAAACAGGAAATAATAGAAGTTGACATAATACAATAATTTTGTTATCTTAGTATCTCAACAATAAACCTCATAGATAGACCAATTGTACATTCTTTCGAAATGTAATAAATTTATGGGTATCACAGTAAATTATGTGGATCATAACATGTTTCAATGTTCCTGTTTCATACAGTTCAACAAATGATAGTTACCAGCATTTTGTTCAGCTTAGAAGCCTTTATTCAAAATGCACAGCAGCTACAAAGGTTGCTTACAGAAAAAAAGAAAAAACCTTTTGTAGTTCAAAAGATTAATTTGTCAATCATCCTTAGTTAAATACAGCAATAGAACAAAAACCAGTACAACTTTGAAAAAGGAAAAAAAAAAAACATAGTTATCAACAGTGGCAGAGATTGGAGCCTTAAAGTGAGGGGGCAAAATTTTTTTCGGAGAATGTGATTTCATTCTATCTTTTGATTGCATAGGAAGGATTGGCTTCATTGGTTCTCTCCCATACATGCTTCTGAATTCTAGTTTTCTTGTTTTAAAAATATAGTTTTAGTATAGTTTTGGCAATGATTGTAGAATGGGGAGGAGGCTAGAGGGTTCCATCGATAGGTTTGCTCGATAGATTTCTTCGGAGCTGAAGTCTTAAAAAAGAAAAAAAAAGGGCTTGTGCTTGGTGCTGTGAAGAAAATGATAAGATATGGGAAAATGATAAGATATGGATCTTCCAATTAAAAACTAAAATTGGTGTTTTAAAAGCTCAAATTTTAACCATTTCTAGCAACCTTTAGGGTTTGATTTCTTTCACTAAGATGTTGAGAAAATAAATCATTAAAAAAGTTTTTTAAGTTACTTGTGAGTGACTTAAATAGGAAGAAAGAAGCTTGAATGTTCTCTTCCATGCAATTTTTAACTGATGAAGTACTAAAAACTCAAACTAAGACTTTTTTTAGTTGATTTCAGACGAAAATTCAGGGGCAGATTTTTTCCAAATTGGAGTTTTAAAAACGGAATTTTATGCTATTTTTATTGATGGTAAAGAAAAAAAGTTTTCTTTCCAGAAAAAATATCGATACATGAGCATTAATCTTAATGTCACAAGTTTAGGTCATCTCTGAATATAAGAGAAAGAATGTATATTAGGGTAAAATTTTTTTAAATTGAAGTATTAAAACTGCAATTCTTAGCTTGGATTTTTTTTAAATAAAAATCTGGGGTAAAAAGTGAGCGAGGGGGCCGTCGCCCGCTCTCGCGCCAATCCAGGAATTTTCAGTTTCGAAAATGTTTATGATTATTTTAAATAGTTAGAATTATTTTCAAATCGCATGGTTTTATGACTAGGCAATGCCACATTCCCATTTTTTCCTCTATAATGCCTAAAAACATGTAGAGGAATATGGGGTAAAGTGAAATGGTAAAATATCTTCGCAGTTTGCAGCGCCACTTATTTAGAAATATTATAACTCAGTTCCGAGATAAATAGTTGATTCCTGTCAAAAAAATAAGTATCTCCAAAGATCAACGAAAAATATATGCAAGCCATTTTCAAAATTTGATACATTTATTCTAATATTCGTGGTTTTTCAAAACTATTTCTAATTATTATAAAAGAGTAAATTTTTGTAACTATCATTTAAACCAGTGGTGGCTAACTCGCGGCACGCGTGCCACAATGTGGCACGGCAGAGCAGTAACAGTGGCACGCGAAGACTTATTGAAAAAATTCTAAAATTGAGGGGAAATAGTCAATCTCAAAAATATTCATTAAAACTAAAACCCTTGAGCTGATAAATACAATGATATTATGACGATTAAGTGTCAGGAGGCTGGCTTACAAATTGTCTTAACTACAATATTGCAAAGTACTTAGCGTTAGCTTCGGACATCCAACGAAATCTGTGACGGAACAGACAAGGCTTTGTGTAAAACATATTTGTGCTTGACACTAACGAAACTTTCGATGCTGCTGAATCTATTCTTGATCTGCAATAATTTCAGCTACGGATGAAGAAATTTTTAAAAAAACTAACTTTGCATGTAAAATTAAGAAACCAGATTGGACAAAATTCGGTATGGTTGCACAAATGAAAATCTTTAAATTGTTTTTGTTACATTACTTGAAAATAATTTGGGAAAATAAAAACTTCAAAAGTATCATCAAATTATTTATCACAAACTTCTTGCCAAAGAATGAGACTTTTTCTCTGCTGGTGACCCTGTAGAGTTCATTGTATTAACAAACTACGAATTAGAGCTCTTATAATCCAGTTTTGGGAACTTTTACTAGGAGAAAGAGGAGAGCATGGCAAGTTACTCCTTCATTGAAATGTGCAATAGCTGTCCAAAGGAAAAATAGTCATACGATTTTAGAATTTTTGGGGAGTGTGTTTTTTAAATGTCTCGAAGGAAAGCAATGAGGACTTGATACTTAGGAATGAAGAATAGCAAATGAATTTAGCTATGTCATCTCTTATAATCCAGCTTTTTAAGTAATTTAAATTTAAGATAGTACAAAAAAAGTTTCCAAAACCAGTATAGGCCATCTACATTCTTTTATGATGTAACTTCAGTTTATTTTTCTCTAGTTTGGAGGAAAAAGAATAAAACATTAAATTTAATACTGAAAGTATCAACCCAAATTTAATAATTTTTCAATGATTAAATGGAAAAAACTTTACACCTATTTTGAGTATACATTCAGTCTTAGGTTTGATGATTTTCAGGATTATAAAAAAAAATGCTGATATTTTCAAATTTTTTATCTATTTCTCTGCAGGGCACTACTTGTTACCCTTCTGAAATCCACATCAGAATTACTGACCTTTTGTATTGGTAATCAAATGTAAGAGCTTTCTTCAACAGAAAGTCATCCACGTTATATAGAAATTTGTAAATTTGTACTGACTAAATTTTTTTCATGCGACCTCCGCTGCATCTGCGCACGCGCCAAGTCTCTTCTGACTTGCTCGAAATAGGGGGGGGGGAATGCAACGAGGAAGTAGCAAGCGAACAAAAGCTGAAGGCATCGGGAAGTGCGCATCCTAAACCTATCTCCCCTTTTTCAAATAGAAGCGTTCGTGGCTGCCAGGCGCACAACACGCAAACAGACAGTACCAACAATTTTTTTCTCACATTTACACACTTTAGCCGTCTGATGCTATTGTAGTATATGTGGTTAAAAATTCGCTTCTAAACAAATATTTTTTGTTCTGAATGCAGAAAAATCTAAATACCGTTGAATATTAATTGAAAGCACTTAAAACACTTTAACTTCTTAGGATTCTCAAGAACTAATCCTAAAAAGTTGGTAAAACAGATACAGACTCATAAACCACATTAAATACACTGTTTAATTTTTAGAATAGAATGCTTATGTCATTTGTTTCTTTTTAAAGCATTAGCCAATTGAGAACTTATAAAAGTGTTTATTAACGATAACTCTTAAGTTTGGACAAGTTTTATTTGTATTATCATTTAGATTTCAATTGCTCAGATTTACGAGAAAAAAATGTTTCATTTGAGTAAGAATTACTACATAATCAGCCAACCTAAAATCTATTTTTAACCTTAAAAAAAAGTTTCAGTTTGTTGGAAAAATACAATGTGGCACGCTGAGCCTTTTCTCTCCAGATAGTGGCACTCTTCCTAAAAAGGTTGGCCACCCCTGATTTAAACTATTAATTGAAACCCACTGATGTCCAGTGCAGTCCTAATTTGGTTTATATTAGGAATTTGCTTTATTTTTATTTATAAATGTTCAATGTAATTTGTCAAGTGCATTCGAGGCAAAGTGAAATAGCTCATTTCGTTTACTTATTCATTAATCTAATAAATTACGTTCTTATTTCTTCATGAATAAATTATTTGCATTATTTTATTCGCATTCTTTTACCTAATTATTTACTTATTTACTCATTCATTAAGCCATTTTATTCATTCATTTATTTTTTCTCACACATTAATTAAATCCTTTAATCATTTGTTTACTTATTCGTTTATTTTTTTATTAACAATTATTTTTGTAGTTTTTTTACGCACTTATTAGATGAAAATTACTGTTCATCGTCGCATAGAAAATTTTGCATGACAAAAATATTTTGTTTTTCACTTTGCCCCTTGTTTTTTTTGAGGTGTAAATTTTCCACGTTTTTTTTTTGAAAGTACAAAATAACTACCAAAGAAAATTGTATTGCAAAATACATTATTCATTCTTTATGTACAGTAATTTTTAGAACAAAATTCCCATCTGTTCCTTTTGAAGCAGGTGAGTAAACTTAACTATTTCACTATGGATTTTCTGACATAATGCCTTTTACTCAATAGTACTGATAGTTTCCACGAAGAAGAAAAAATACATTAGGGAAGAGTCGGAAGGAAATGGACAGTGCGAGAAAAATGCGACAGCTGCATATGTAAGACGAAAACATGGGGAAAATATTTACAACATATCCAGTATTAGACGCGGATTTGTTTCTAAGACGCTACATCTATTAGATAAGCTAGAAACACATTTTCACATTTTATTTCAGAATAAAAACACAGTCTGTCCATTCCTTCCGCTGTTCCTTCGATCCCTCCTACCCTGTTCTGTTCCATTCTAAGGTATAATGAACTGAAATTTACCTGAAAATGAAACAGTGGCAGTTTTGCTTTTTACAAAATGTGGGCATATCAGAGGAGAAGAGTTAATGATACACTGAAGTGACAAAAGTCATGGGATAGCAATATGCAAATTTTCAGATGGCAGTAGCATCGCATAGAACAGGTATAAATGCGCAGTGCTTTTACAGAGCTTTCATTTCTGTTCAAGTTATTCATGTGAAGAGGTTTTAACGTGATGATGACCGCACGACGTGAATTAACAGACTTTGAACGCGGAATATTAGTTGGAGCTAGACGCATGGGTCATGCCATTTCAGAAATCGTTAGAGAATTCAACATTCCCAGATCCACTGTGTCAAGAGTGTGCCGAAAGTATGAAATTTCAGGCATAACATCCCACCATGGACAGAGCAGTGGTCGACCGCCTGCACTTAAAGATCGAGACCGGCGACGTCTGCAAAGAGTCGTAAATTCTAACAGACAAGCAACACTGCGTCAAATCACCGTAGAAATCAATGTGGGACGTACAATGGACGTGTCTGCTAGAACTGTGCGGAGAAATTTGGATTTCTTGGGCTATTCCAGCAGAAGACCGACTCGAGTGCCTTTACTGACAGAACGACATCGCTTGCAGCGACTCTCGTGGGCACGTGAGCATATCGGTTGGTCCCTAGATGAATGGAAAACCGTGGCCTGGTCCGATGAGTCACGATTTCAGCTGGTAAGAGCCGATGGTAGGGTTCGAGTGTGGCGCAGACCCCACGAAGCCATGGACCCAAACTGTCAGCAAGGCACTGTTCAAGCTGATGGTGGCTCCGTAATGGTGTGGGCTGTTTTTTCATGGCATGGACTTGGTCCTCTAGTGCGACTGGACCGAACATTGACTGGAAATGCTTATGTACAGCTACTTGGAGATCACTTGCAGCCATTCATGGACTTCATGTACCCAAACAACGATGGGATTTTTATGGATGACAATGCGCCATGTCACCGGGCCACAACTGTTCGCAATTGGTTTGAAGAAAATTCTGGACAATTCCAACGAATGATTTGGCCACCTAGATCGCCCGACATGAATCCCATTGAGCATTTATGGGACACCATCGAGAGGTCTGTTCGTGCCCAAAATCCTGCCCCATCAACGCTTTCACAATTATGGACGTCTATCGAGACAGCATGGCTCAATATTCCTGCAGAAGACTTCCAACGACTTGTTGAGTCCATGCCACGTCGAGTTGTTGCACTTCGCCGGGCAAAAGGAGGGCCGACACGATATTAAGAGGTATCCCATGACTTTTGTCACTTCAGTGTATGTATGATTCTTTATCTACAGGAATAATACAATGAATTAAACAAAATTTGTATGCTGCCGTGCTAACCCAAGTAGCACACTTCGTTTTTTAAAGGTTGTAAAATGGTTATTAACGTTGTGACAACGGATTAAAAACGTTTATAAAACGTTTAAAGGTTTTTTTGTCCTACCTGGGAAGCGCATAAGTGGTATCTGCAGTCGAGCTCAAACTGGAATAAAACTCTTTAAAGTTTTGGCGTCACCATGTTTTGATTCAGATGAAACTTTTTCAGATTTTCGTAAAAAAAATTTCTCGTTCTCAAATGACCATATTATTTTGTATTTAGGTAAAATACGTTACAAAGAGCCACCTGGTGGCGATAACTCAAGTTTGTTAAAAAGTGCAGATACGACTTTTGTGCCTAGCACGGCAGTATGCAGGTAAACCATATAACGAACTGGTGTTGATTCGGTTTTGTCTCTATTTGTTCCAAAGGACATCGTAGTCCAGTAGAACATAGTTTTTTTTTCGGATACAAGCAAATGCAAATTCGATTTGAGAACCAATCGCTCTAATGAGTTTAATTATATTTTAATATTTTTTGACGAAATAAATTTCATTAGAAATATCTAGAAGAAAGTGACGTGATGTTCACAAAATATTAGTCCTGCTTCGAACTTATAGCTTAAAATTGTTTTATGCAAAGTGTGTTTACATTTTGAGTTTGAGTTTTTAAATCATAGATCTTGTATTGAAGAATGAAATCATTTAGAAGCCTTTACAAGCATGACTAAGGAGAAAAAAATAGAAAAAAAGTGTAAAAACCATATAATTGTATTGGTATCAGAAAATTCAAACTCTAGTGAAGGGGACAAGAAGTCCCCCCCCCCCTTGTCCTTATATTTGAATACGCTGTTAATGCATCGCATTTCAAGCAAAGTAAATTTTCCTTTTGCATAAAGTTGGTCACGTATATGGATTCAATTAGTTCTAATTGGCCATTCGGTGCTATAAAACTAACAAACTCACCCCTAAAATATAGCTACTTATTTATATGTCTATGATTCTATGTAGCTATCTCATACATGCAGATTACGAAAGTATTCTAAAATCATTTACTATTTATTGTTCTTTAGCCTAATGAGATGAAAATATGGTTATTTATTAGAGAAATTAAAAGTACTTTTGTGAGACTTCTTAGTCCGGAATTAATTTTTTTATCATACTTTGCAAGTCTCTTTCGCATAAAATAAAATATGTGACTTTTAATTGTGGTTCATCTTATTTAAAAGTAAATAAAATGATACAAAACGCGAAGTCGGAGACTATTTGTACACAATCAAAGTTGGACAAAAAACAAACCTTAATGTAAGGATCAAGAATCTTTTCTTATCCTTCTTAGTCTATCTGCAGAGAAATATTGATTTTTGGATTTGTAACTTGATTCACGTCCCAAGTGAAAAATGACTCAAAAATAAATTTTCTGAATCCCGTGTGTGCCATTTTTCATTGTTAAGATCTTCTCTCCTCATTCGAGTTTTCAAAAATATTGTTTCCGAACGGATAATAACAATGAAACTGAAAGAAATAAGTATTGTTAAATTTTTTTCCTTTGTTTTGATGACGAAAGTCTATTTTATCGATAAGCAAGAACTACGCGTTGTGTGTGTCTATTGAAATTCATGATGCCATTCGATCAACTGAAATAAAATCTCAGTACAGAATTTTGACGTTCATGATAAACTAAGGTCTCACGCTGCGTGTAATGAAATTAAGCTATCAGTAATGTCCAGAACTAAGCGAGCCTACTTTCCTGCATATCAACATCGATATTCTGATTTTGGGTAAAAATAAAAAACCTTGGATTTTGTATTTAATCTGTTGCCAACAATTAAAAAAAACAAAAATAAATACATATACTTCAGAAAATAAATAAACAATAAATTAACCTCTTAAGTATTTTTCATTAAAACAAATCGTCTACACTAAAAAATAAACTTGTTTATACAATATAATACTGAAAGCAGAAGTTTAGGTTTAAAACTGTAAAATGCATGGTAGTAAACTGTAAAACAAGCTATTTTACTGTCTATTACTGTAAAACTAGCAATTTTACAATTTATTACTGTATAACCCATGATATGGTATTTATTAAGTGTTCAATGATTGCACCATCTACATCAATACAGCTAATATTGCACCAATTAGGAGAAACATATTAAAATAAATAAAATAAAAAATATTCCTTAAGTCTAAATTATAGTTTTCGAAATGTTCATTATCAGTGTAAGACTTGTAAACACAATATATAGTTTACGTTTCTGGCTGCTCAAATTTTTGTCCCGACAAAAATACGAATAGATATCACAAACACAAGTCAACACTAATACGTGCGTGATTATTATTATTATTATTATTATTATTTTGAAATTTATGTTGGATTTTTTTTAGGAATACATTACTTAATTTTTAATACATGAAAATGAAAACTACATTTGTTTAAAACACGTACGGTTGAGAACAGTTAATTCTTATTTTTAGCTAAAGTTTTTGTCCTTTAGAAACTCTCGGTTTACTATTACAATAATTCCATTCATGAAGCCACAGTTCAAAAGCTACTGTAAAATGGAAAGCATATTCTCAGAAGCTGAATAATTTATGATGTAGTTAGTGCTTACGTAATTTCTGTGCGTGCTTAGTGAAGGATTATATTGGAACTCATGAATCTTATGTCAAAACCCAAACTGAAGATGAAACAAGGACTGGAACGCCACTCTATTCCAAGTGTTAGAAAATGAAATATTATAATTCCACATCTAAATTTCGCAGTTGTACATGAAACGTAGCTTAAATCGAGGACATCTGTTTGAAAACGTTATCTTGAGTTAAATGATAATGAATATGTAGGGTAAGTGCTCCAGTAGTCGGCCATTTAAGAGATCTTTTGTGGATCTTGGCTAACCTAGAACTTTTAGCTATCAATACAGCAACAAAAATCTGGTAAAACTTTAGAATGAACCATTCTGACAGTGAATCACCTACTTGTTTCAGAAATTAAAAAAAAAAAAAATATGTTAAAACCCAAGCTGTTGTCAACAGTAGTAAATTCTCCAGTAGTCGGCCACTTCATTTTCATTGATCTTATCTGATATAGGGGTTGAATTTAAAAAAAAAAAAAAAGTTACAACGAACCAGACCCGTCATTTGGGGGATCAGGAGGGGGAGGAGGGTCAATTGCCTCCCCCCCCCCGGTTTTGAGAAATCAGTTAATAATTATATTAATGGGCTTGGTGTTTGCTTTCTCACGATGAAATTGCATTGTGTTTGCACCCTTTGCCCCCTCCCTCTAAAATCTAAAAACGTGAAATGACGGGCCTGCAGCGATGCATTATACTTAGTCTGGTCATATTTTTCGTGGTACCTCTGGTACTCAACTGTGTAGATGATAATGTTAGTGTACTTCTTGATACACTACGTGCTTTACTTATTTCTTTAACTATCAATCTACCAATATTAATTTTAGACAGTACAATTAGCACAGAACTCTCGGGACATTAATGTTTTTATACTTTAGCTGCATAAAAACAGTTTTATTTTAAAAACTCCCTCTGAAAAGGTATTTTTTTTCTAAATAACGTCTAAAAATATGTCTATATCAAAAAGAAAGTTAAAAAAAAAGACTCTGAAGAAAAGAATTTCAGCAGCACTTACTAAAGATGAAAGAAGGGACAAAATAAACGAAGTTTTTTAAATGTACAAAATGTTCTTGCTTAGGAAGTAAAAAACCAGGAATAGTTTTGTAGTGGACAGCAGTTTTTAGTGATAATGACCAAAGAATCAAGAAATGGAAAAACTGCTTTACTGTTTATGTAAACATAAAGACGTAATAATACAGTCGACACAATTCATGACCAATAATCACGTCGGCACTTAACTGGTTCACATTTATTCGAACGGAATTTCAACATACGGAGCCTAAAACTAAAACTATAGTTTCAGAAATGATTGCTTCCAAAACTATGCAAGTAAAAATACATTCAAAAATGCGCTGAAAGGAATCTCTATCAATTCTTCATCCAGCACACAATGTTCCACTGAAGCATGGTTATTTGTTTTAAACTAATTGAAGTAAGATGAAATAAGGAAGTAATGGGACTCGGGATGTCATGAAAGTAATCTTACAGCTTTCGACAAGAATATTAGTAAACGAGGAATAACCTTGAAAACTAACCAAAATTTAGTTTGAAACAATGTAACCATGTACTTTTGAAATTAACTCAGCACATTTCTAATCCTCTAGCGAAGAAAACTCAAGAAGTCAAACGTTTGGGGAGAATCATTAGTGAAAATATACCAACATTTGAAACAATTTTCCTAAATAGAGTACAGGGGTCTTAAACCTTTGGTAAAGCAAAAAGTTAAGCATAATAGCAAAAGAAAGAATAACTACATGCTTGGCACTCATTAAATAACATGAGCCTATGTGACTATTGAAGTTTTGCATCTTATCTTCTATAATTGGGGAATGTTTATTATCTGCCGAATAAGTATCAATAGAAGTCAAATCACTCGTTTCGCCAATTTCATGAGTTTAAGATAAAATTTGATAAGAAAAACTATTAAAACACCATTTGATAATAACTAGATGAGTATTAAAAATTATAATCTTTACTCAACGGATGCGTATTTAAAATCTCTTTTTTAGAATTTTCAATTAAATTTACAACACTAAGAGCAATGAAATGTCGAAATGGTGGTTAAAAGAAGTTAAGACATTCAATTTAATTACTATTTTTCAAGAAAAATAAACTTTGGAAAAGGTATTTTTGCTAAAAACAGTTAAATTGTCGCTGTATTTTAATAGGTTAATTTAGTTTTAATTTGATGAACCCATATTAAGAATGAAAAGCTACATTAAGTATGTGGCCGACTACTGAATAAATCATCCAAACTGCTTAGAACCAGTAGTCGGCCTACCATGGCCGACTATTGGAAATGCAGAAGAATTCTGTACCCAGTAGTCGGCCACCCCTTTAAAAAACAATCGAGTCTAACTAGGAATTCGCTTTTTCATTGAAACATTATGTTTGACATTCCAGTAAGATAAAAATCACTCAAATTTACAGTAGAATTAAATTAATAAGTGTAATTGGCCATTTTAAGAAGACGTGTCCTCTTAGCTGAAAAATAAGCAGAATCGCAATCTTGGATGACGGGCATACCATTCAAAATGAAATGATTCATTACTAATTCAAAAAAAGTACCCAAAACTTAACTGCCACTGGTTGATGATTGAGGATAGGTACATGAATGTGTGAATGCGCCATATCTGATTTTGAATTAAAAATGTACTATTTATTAGGAGTTTTATGTCATTGTGGCCGACTACTGGAGCACTTACCCTATATCATATGCAGCAAAAGTAATGAAGTAAATAATTGAAAATAATTAAATTAATTAGAAAATATACATAATAATAATAATAGCATTGTCAGTTAAAATAATGTCAAATAGCAGTGACTTTACAATATATCATAAATGCAATGCACCGTGTAATTGCTTCTACAACTAATATTTTTAGTATTATTCTAATATTTATAATACTTTAAAAATTACATTAGTATTTTAGTAGTTAGGTTCTGATTTCAATGAATATGGTGTTACTAATTGTACGTTTACTATTAATTATTACAGTAATGTTAACAATACTGGAAAAAAGAAAAAAAAAACAGATATAATCGGAAAAAAATAACAAAAATTTTAAAAGTGAAGTATTAATTTTTAGTATTACTAGTCGTAAGGAAAAAAAGTTTTACAATGGTATTCCATTTTTAAAAATAATATTGCTATTACTGCCACAAATATTAATATATAACACAATAGTAATTCCTATGCTCAATTAATATTTACTACTATAAGATGAAATAATATAAATCGGTTACAATACTAATAGTATGAATATCCTCCAGGAAATACTATGGCTGAAACTTAAAAAAGGAGTTAAAGTTTACTTCTAACAATGCATAAAAAATTAGTTTAAATAATACCAGCGAAGGAAAACTAAAAATTGCTGGAAAAACTCGCTTTTGTACTAACTATCATGGAGTCATAGATTTTCAAAACATTAGATCGTTTGTAACCTTTGTCTAAATCGAATAGATAAAAGTTATTGATCGTAATACTGGTTCAATTCTTAGAAACGAAGTCATAATCGAGCGGAAGAACTTCGCTCGACACATTTATAGGGAAAAGTAACAATTTTCACAAGGTGTAACTAAGAAAAAAGTAATCTCTATTTTGGAAAATATTGACTCTAAAATCCATACAGTTTTTATGTATAACGCAATTAATGTCTAATATTACGATGATGATTAGAAACAGATGACAGGAAATCATAGTCATGCCATTTGGTTTTACTAGTCCAGTCAATTAATACATTATAGAATGCATGAAATATGCGAGAGTATTTGACTTCAGAATATTGTTACGCGTAGTTAGTAAGTAAACATACTGAAAGTCCCCGACCCTGGGGGTGAGCTAAAGGTGGGAGGGAGGGGGAAGCAAATGTTGGGTTTCTCGAAAAATAGCGGAAATGGTGGGAAATATGGATTAAAAAAAAATCAAGCTAGATAAACTTCAAGCTAGATAAAATTGTTATGGGCAGTTAGTAAGTAAACATTCTGAAATTCGCCGACCTTGGGGAGCAAAATTTGGAGGGGAGCTGGAGGGGGAAACCAAATTTTGGGTAAACATATTTTTATAAAAAAATGCTAGGCGTCAAACTTATTTTTACTCTTTCCCTCCCCCTTGCCACAAAGTCACAATTTCACTAACTGAACCCCCAGAATTAAGGGGAGGGGGTCCCTTTTGAAGCGTGACATCATTTCTGTTGCAGTTATCTATAACAACTTCTTCCTTACCAGTCAGAATTGTTGAGCCCATTAAAAAAAAAGGAGGCGCGCGATCCCCTTTCGCTTCAGTTTGATTTTTGTGAATGGCAAGTACTCAATTTTTAGCATGAAGGCGCTTGTTTGAATCTCTATAACTTTCGATTGATTTAATAAAATGTAGCAAAGTAGCATATCAAATTGAAGGATATTTAAAGTTCTACAACTTTGTCCTAACATTTATAAGGAAAAAAGACCTTAAAAGGTACTAAGTGTAAATGTTTGACAAAAATAGCGAGTTTTTCCGAAAATTATCGTTTTCTCACAACATTCCCCTGAAAATTATTGAAAATTCGACAAATGTGTGTAGAAACACTGTTATAGGAAGTTTATGTAACTTGAATTTTTATTTTGAACCCATTATTCCCACCATTTCCGTGATTTTTCTAGAAACCCAAAATTTGCTTCCCGCCTCCCTCCCAACTTTAGCTCACCTCCCAAGGTCGGGGACTTTCAGTATGTTTACTTACTAACTACCCCTAACAATATTCTGAAGTCAAATACTTTCGCATATTCCATGCACTCTAAACCCCTATTTTGAGCACTCATTGACTGGACTACACGGTAAATTTCCAAATCAATGGTTTTCGTAAAGCTTAGGAGTAGAAGCTTTCACTTGTCTTAAAAGACACTATGTCTCCTCATTGCAAAAAACAAGCTGCTGCTTTTACAGTACAATACTGACAGACAAGGGGCCCTACTCTCATTGTATCGGCAATATAGTCGATGCCGAGAATACGCGTTTTTTGTACCCCGTGACGTCACATCTCGTTAGACACGAATAATCGCTAATCTCAAAGCCACTTCTAGTTTAAGGTATCTAGAATCGCGCCGAGAAGTTTACGACAGGGTAAGAAGACGTGAGATGTCTTCCTCGGCAGTGAGAAGCTGTTTGTTTATTCCATTTTTTTTTTCAACGCGGAGTGTTTCATAATGTTTATAAGTTCTGAAAATGCGGTTTAGTATGTTTTTACATTGAGAGTTAAGATTTTTTCTTTATTTTGAGTTTGAATTTGGAAGAGGCATTCATTTAACGGCAGTAATTGGAACTCTGCAACTTTGCCGATTATCTATAATCATCTTATTTTACTGATTAATTGGCCAAAATTTTGCAAATTGAAATTACTTTAAGGTATGCCCAAAACTTGAATTTATATATCTACTTAACGAGGGTATCGATCTAACCCAGGGGGGAGGGATACATTTCTTTTAATAAAATGAGGTCTTTACTCAAATTCTATTTTCTACCAGGGTAGGGGGGAGGGGCATTTCGTTCTTATCGTATTGTATTTAAATTTATTTTTTCCTCACAGAATAACGGAATCATCGTTTTTCAAGTGTTAAAATGATAGCAAAAGCAAAAAACATGAATTTGTTTCTTTCAATTCTCAAACATAAAGTGTTTTAAATGCATTTTGGAAAAAAGATCCGCAGACATGTGATTTAGGATCTCCATTTTTCTCTTATGCATTTCCCCAAAAATAGTAACTTGTACTTAATATTTAGAGAGTGAATATATATCTCTTTTTGAGAAAAGGCCAAAATATCGCGAAAAGCAAAATTGAGTCTATCAAAATCATTGCAAAAAGCACAGCACATGCATCCCAAACAACAAATCTTTTAAATACACGTTTTGAAAAAGTGATACCTAGACACAGGGCAAGACTTTGTAGGACATTGGGCACGAGTTTTATGTGCCCCCCCCCCCCCAAATAAAAACAATATAATGAAGTAGTAAAATATTTTGGATTTCAAGTTTTCGAAAGAGTATTTTTAAATTTATTTTTTATCTTGTCATAGTGTGATATGAAATTTCTCATTTTAAAAACTTTAGCTGGAGTTAAGCTCCTCCCCCTCCAAACGTTGGTGCCCTGGGCCTGTGCCCCATATACCTATACCTTAATTTTGCCCTGCCCAGACATGTGATTTTTTCTTTACTTAGCATTTAAAGGCTGAAAATACAACTATTATTGCGAAAACAAAAATGAGTAACGCAAAAAGGGGACTTTTACTTAAAGTCTGAATTTTGAACTATTATTGCGATTAAGTCGAAATATCGCTGAAAAAAAGTCATGAAGTTAAATGATTGAATTTAACAAATATTTTTAAATATTAGTATTATTTTTATAAATTTTTTCATGTTTAGTAGAAGCATTTGACACATTGAAATGAATTCGTATAATGTATTTCGACACTTTACTTCGCTTACGCTTGTATCTGTTGAAAAGGTGTACTAATTGCAATTTAAGATTCAAATATTTTTAAATTCCTGAAACACAACATCTTAATCTGACCGAATACTTTTAATATTTGGATATCGAATCTTTTTGCGATCTATTTCGGAGGCTAAGCTAAACCAGAAAAGCAAAATGCACGCGCAAAGGTTGATGTAACGCGAGTGAGATATACTGTCATTTGATTGGTCAATTGTTTTTCCTTCTCGATACGCGGTAGAAGGAGAGAAAATTCTCGTTTGGGCACATTAGGGCTTTCAGAGTAGCACAAAATTTGACAAGCGACTACTTTTTCGGCTATTCTTGCTTGTCGTGAGAGAGTAATAGACGTCACCGGAAGTTCCAGTAAGTTTCAGAGTAGGGACCAAGGTTCCAGTTTAAATTCGTAAAATGCACAGAAATTAACTATAAAACTGCTAATTTTACAGTAATAAACTGTAAAGTTGCTATTTTTAGTTTATCACTGTGCATTTTAATTTTAAGCTTGAACCTCGGCTTCCAGTATTATACTGTAAAAACAAGTTTATTTTTTGCAGTGCTTTGTTGACTCAGCTTCCCTATATCTGCGACTTCGTTAGACAGAAACAAAGAAAACTCCCGCAAAACAGCTAAAGGACCAGGTTTCATGCCCCACAAGAGCAATTTTTCTTCACCGTTTTCATACTTTAACGTCCCTTAAACATTATAACAGCATCAAAATTGCATAGATAAAAGAATTGCACATACGAATTAGGCGTTACAAGGATTTTCAAAAGAAAAATAGACAAAAAAAGGAGCAGGTAATGAATAAAAAGACGTTTGACAAAAGAGATAAGGCAGAACAATGAACTGCTTAAATAACAAAAAAGAAGATTAATCGATTAAGCAAACTGAAAATGAGAAAATCAGAAACCTGAATTAAAAGAACGAATGAAACGGAAAAATGTTAAAAGCAGGATCAGCCTCGCAAATATAAGAAAAAACGAAATCAAAAATCAAGAGTAAAACCAATTAGACGGGAAAAACAATTGAAAACGAAAAAAAAAAAGATAATCTCATTCGCTTGGAATACTAAGTTTATACGGTTCAAATGTAACAAAACTGTTTGGATAACTGCGATCTGTAGTGACTTGAGTAAACACCAAGTGAAAAACATTTTTAGAAAAAGTTAAAGCATTTTTATGAATGCAAATGTTGCAAACATACATGACATTCGAAAGTAAAGACAGTAAAAAGAAATATGATCCAAAAAAAAAAGAAGAAAATGTGCCAACTACAATACCAGAATCAAAAGAAAACAAATCGTAGAATTGGAAAAAAAAATATTTGCCGCTCATTTTATGTTTCAGATTTGCTGAACTACTTTTATTACTAGGTCTTTGCTCTGTAGAAGCAAAGGGTAAAAATGCCAAACTGACTACATTATTGTACACAATGATAAGTGTGATTTGTTTTTTTTTTTTTTTTTTTTTTGTCTTATATAGGATAGTGAATAGTTTTTAAATGAATGAAAGTCTACTCCTTTAATTATGCGCATCGTTCTATCACACACTGTTGACGTGTTATATACAGTGCGTTTCGAAATGATAGGTCCACCAGTAAAAACGAAAGTTATGCTGGTAAAAAAGGTTGTATTGTGTACAAAGTACTATTTTATGAACTACATTACTTCATTCAATGTAAAATTGCTCATAAATAATTTACAAATAATAGGAATAATGAGGGAAACTAAAATTAGATGAAACAGCCGTTTCAAAAAGATAGGTCCACTGAACCAAGCATCAAATAAATGTTGAATTAATAAGAAATTTTTCTGATTTTTTTTTCTGAATAAGCTCATAAATCCTATTTGGCATGGTTTTTACAAGTTTTTGCAAACAATTTGTCCCGATTTTTGACCATTCGGAGGAAATAGCCCTTTTTAAGTCTGCAGTACTGTTGTACTGCCTACCGCCTGCATACACCGCTCTTGCGAGTATACCCCACATGTTTTCTACTGGATTCAGGTCGGGGCTGCAAGGTGGCTAATCGATAATATGTGCAACATTATCCAGAAATCATTCAAAAGTGGACTTTGCAGAGTGCAGAGGAGCATTGTCCGGTTGGAACATGAAGAATGTGCCCCCCAATGGGTTCTGATTGTGGAAGAAAATATCGTTCAAACAGCTTGTTACAGCCAGCAGCATTCAAACGATTGTCTACAAATGCTACATCAGTTTTTCCTGTCCCTCTGAATCGGGCACACACCATAACGGAACCACCATCAGCTTGCCTCTTCGAGAATATTTGTCTATCGTTACGCAGATCGTACCAGTAGTAATGCCAACCATCTGGACCATCCAGGTTGAATTCCTTTTTATCACTGAATATTACACGATGCCTATCTTGTTTCCAGGACATCACTTCCTGCGCGAATTTCAATCTCTTTTCTTTGTGCTTTTTAGTCAATTTCGAAGTCGCTTTCCTTTTCCCGTAAACTAAATCGCCGAACTTCTTTACCGCTCTGTGGACTGTAGATATTGATATTGAAGGGCTTAGTTGTTTGGCCAAAGTGGATATGCTCATTATTTCCAGATTTTAGGTCCCTTACGATAGTGCTTCGTTGTCGGGGTGTCACTTTTGCTGGGCAGCCAGATGATTTTTTACTGCTATAAGCATTTCTAAATAGCAAAAAATTGGTTGCAACACTTTGGGATATGTTTAAAAGCTTACCTATTTCTCTATTGGATTTTCCAGACTGTTTAATTGCATGAATTTTCCCCTGCTCAACCAGCGAAAGACTGCAACGACAACCCGTTGTGTTTGACTACAAAGTGCTGTTCAAATCTGTTTAAATACCTCCACAGCAGCAAGCATAATCCCGTAGTAAGACTAGGCAACAATACTTATGCAAATTTTTGGAAATAAATGTGGTTGGGGCAAAATTTCTGAAGGCGGACCTATCTTTTTGAAACGGTCTGAAAATGAAAATTCGCATCAAATAAGAAGAAATGATTTATTTTTAAGAAATTTCATCAAACATAGTTATAACAATTACAGATATATAATTACTATCCAAAAAAAGTGATTCTTATTCTCAATTAAGAGTCGAAATTTTGAAAAATAAGGGTGGACCTATCATTTCGAGACGCACTGTAGTTTATTCATAAAATATTGCTCTTTACACCATTTTCTTATTTTATTATAGACCTTTGTCTACCGTTTATCGAAATGACTTTGAAGTTTACCTCTTTTATATTTTTCAACTATACGGAAGAACGTCTGGATAAAGGACACTAAAGAACCGAACATTTTGTCTGTTATATAGAGGTGTCCCTTCGGAGGTATTTGAGTTCATTCATGCAGTATATTAACTTAGTATAATTTTATTACACATAAGCAGAAACTGCTATCATTTTAGAATAAACGCTGAAAATATTTCACATACCTTACACAAAATTTAGAATTATTCAAACTGTAAATGTTATTCTTTTATATACTAAAATGTATTCAGAACTTTTGTAAATGAATACTTTTGAAAACTGACTTCAGAAATTGTTTTTAAATAACTCTTTCTTGAAAGGGTTAATTACTGGAATTTAATTAGAGGTCGTGTGATTTACAATGCATGACAATATGAGTTCTGATTCTAATGTTTCTGTAGGAAGCTTGTCATGGGCAGTGCTTTATTTGTTGGTGACTGTATGACTGTAGTGCGCTACTAAAAATCGTACTGTGTGTGTGTATATATATATACATATATATACTAATATATATATATATATATATATATATATATATAAATAAATAGTATATATATATAATATATACTATATTCCTACTTATAACGTCAGTTATTTGCACAAACAACGTCTATACAAATATGACTACTCACCAGTCAGCAGCAATGATTAAAAATAGGCATTGTAAAAATATGAACTTTTCTTCAGGTATAACATTTTGACGCTATCTGTTCAATCTGTTTGGAACCACATTTTTTTGGGGGGGGGGGGGGCAGGTGAGGTTGGAATCATTTATTGGTAGAGTTAAGCTGAAATTCCGGGAAAAACTCAAATAAAACGAAAAAATTTTACATCTATGTAAATGAATTGAATAATTCTAATAATAGTAAAAATATCTACATTTAAGATCGAAGCACAAATACAATTTTTTATTTAACAACCAGCAGTACTTTTTAACATTATCGACTGAGAATATCTTTCAAAGCGCATGCTATACTTCTCGAAAAAGACGAAAATGGATGCTTCCCTGTGACAGACCCTTCCGTGTTAAACCCTTCCCACACCGTATTATGGTGGCATTTTATGGAAATTCCCCGCTCTTTCTGAGTGTCAGGAGCAGTTACGACCACAATAAAGGCGCAAGGACAATTGATTTTTCTATTACCGTTGGCTGAAATTCCACCTAGATACTTTTACATCTGTGCTTCATTTGCTGCGTCACTCGCAGCTTGTTAACGTTAATGAGCAGTTTGATTTAAACGAGAGAGCATTTGAGAGAAACAGAACGTTTATAGGTTTTCCCTTTTATCTTATTAAAGGGCGGGGGGCGAAATGTGCTGTGTTTGCAAATTACAGGTTTTCCGATATTTTTTCCCGGTGGGAGTTTTACAAAATAATGCTGTAAATTACATTTTTTAAATTCGATGCAAAATTGAATAATTATCGTTTAAGCAACAGGCTTTATCCAAAAACATCCGTTCTATTTTGTATTAAGTTTCCTTCAACAGTACTAAAGTTTTAAAGAAGAATTTCGTAAACTAGCCTCTCTTTTTAAATATGCTTTATTAGTTTCACATGTGGGTTTGTTTGTATGTGCATATAGGGCAGGGATTCAAGTGAAACAGGCCATCGCAAATTACAATCGCTACTGGAAATGAATTACATTAGAACGTTTCTTGATAAAAACATCGTGACGTCAGCGTGACGTTTGCCTATGAAAAACGAGCTAGATAAAACGTCACAGCCTACTTGGCGAATAAGAGGAGATAGCTGAGTGCTTGTGAGCTCTTATTGGCTCCACCCGTAGTGACGTCATGCCAAGTTAAGTTGATGATAATGTAATTCACTTCCAGTAGCGATTGCATTCGAAGCGATCGCAGTGCTGTTTCACTTGAATCCCTGCCTAAAACTCTGAATGAAAGATAAAACTCACGTTCGCGAATATTTATTTACTGCGAATATAAAAGTAATATATTTAATATTTCTTTTATATATACTATTATTAATACTAAAGGCTGAACTATATTACATGTTGGTGTATTATTAGTACATGTTAGTTTGGTTGCCTACAAAACCGTGTTGGTTTTTTTAAACTATAATTGTAAGAACGATTTTATGATTGATGGATATTTCAAGTAAATAGTTTTATTTGTTTAGATTGAGAGGAAAGCGTCAATTCAAATTGCAGGAATTAAAACAAAAAGATGTTCAGCTCCGATTTATATTAAATTCGAATTACTTTTACCCTTAAAAAACAACTATTTTGGATAAGGACATACCCTCTCACCCAACAGCACACTTTTTTTTCATATTTTATGTCTTAGAAGTTTCTTGAACAATTTACTTGCGGGCGACCGTAGTTGGAACTTTTAATATCCCTTTAAAATTAGCCCCATATTTGGTCATATATCTACCTAGTAATATTTTAAAGATAACTTTTCACAAAGTTGATTCCGTCCAAAAAAAAAAAAAAAAAAAAAACAAAACAAAAACACATTTAGATCCAAAGTTTCAAGAAAAAATTGAGACGAGTGTTTTTCAATATTGGATGCACATATTGTACTATTTTCTTCATTTATTAAAAACCATTTTTGTAATTTTGAAATGATAAAGTTTTGTAATTAACATTTTAAGTATTAATTGTGATCTACTGAGGACCAAGTCAGTACATCTTTAGTTATAATTAAGCATATTTTAGTTTTAAATGCTTACTATTATTTGACAAGTGAACTCGGCTCAAAGTGAAGTAGTTCATTTAGTTTACTTATTCGCGAATTTAATAAGCCATTTACGTAATAGGGTATATTAATAAGTTAACATTGCTCCATTTATTAATTCCCTTGTTTATTCATTAATTCACTTATTTTCCTATTTATTCATTATTATAGTAAATTATTTATTTTCTTACATATTAATTGAACTATTTATTTGTTTTTATTGTTCTACTATTTGTTCATTTATTCTTTCATGCATTTATTTCATGAATCATTCCAGCAAAAGCGTCTAAATACTAAAAAAAGTGAGATTTCATTTTTTTTTTCGTTTTTCTTTTACGAAATACAAAGATCTTTTTTTATATAATCTAATATTCAAAACACATTACCGTACTATTCGCTTTTAAAAAGGTAACTTATCTTATCTATTTAACTTGCCCCACATTCCCTATACATGAATTTTATTGTTTTTTTTATTATTATTTCTTAAATTTTTTAAAGTATGCATATTTTGATATGAATTGGAAAAGAAATCTGGTATGGACTCCACACTACTTCTTTTTAAGTGTAAATTTCTTAGTAGATGCCTTAAGTATTAAAATAGTGCTTGGAGTAAACAAGATAACAATTCAAACCTTAACAACCCTAGTTCGTCACAAAATCATGCAAAAAATTGTTTTACAATAATTAATTTTCTAAATATCGCCGATTTCAACATCCTTCAGTGGATTTTTCGCAAAATGTCGCCAATAGCAAAAATCAAAATTTAGACCCAAATTTGAGTGTTTTTTTTTTTTTTTTGCAATCACAATACGTCCTTTACTACGTAAAATGAAGTAAAAATTAAAAGCCAGATGATTAAGCACAAACCAAAAATCAACTATTACGACTCCAGAGTAATTTTGTATGAAATTTTCTGTTAGGAAAGGAATATGCATAAATGTTAGTGAATATCTCTGCAAACACTAATAAATTTAAACAGTCATTGTTTATTTATGAAATAAAATGTTCGTAAAGAATAAGGTTTTCTCTTTTTTTTTTTTTTTTTTTTGTCATTTTTCTGGAAAAAATATATTAATGAAGATCAAGGTATTTTTCAAGGTAGTGTCATCAAATTTCGAAAGCTTGCTAGATAAAATTACGAAACAGTTTTTTTTTTCTGATCATGATGTAATATTCATTTCATGTAGCGCACTTTTAAAAAAAGTTATTAAAATATTTTTTGCAGAAAAAAAAACATCTGCTCGTTCAAACATAATATTTTTATTCATTTACCCATACTTAAAAGGAGCTTAATGAAATTAATAACTATTTCCTTAGTTCCGGTAATTTAGAAACTTCATGAAACTCCATAGAGGATATTGTTTTTACATTAAATAGAAAACTTATTTAATTAATATGCTCTTAAATATGATTAAAAAATGTGTTGAATTTTTTCCTCGGGGAAGATTTTTTTTTTGTAATTAATTATCACAAGAGATACGCTTGCATTTTTTCAAGTGCTTCAAGTTGCTGGTCGATAAAGAACAAGTTAACATGAAGTGAGAGTTAACTTTTTTCGATAGAGTTTTACTTTAATCTGGAAGATATCGTGTCAATCAAAGTTGCTTACGTCAACTAAAGAAAAACTATCAGCTGCCGCGATTTTTTTCTCTAATGTTTAATTCAAATACTCGGTACGTATTCATTATCTCAACTACCTAAGACTGGTAGCTTGGCTGGGGTACGAGCTAACTCTGTAGAAAGTGTAAAAGCTATGAGTGATATGCTAATTCCTTAGGATAATAAATTGAACGTTTGAATTTTTTTATCAAATTCGTGGTTTATAAACACGTTCAGTAAGGAACAGCTCTGTAGCTCAGTGCTTGAATGGAATTTTGGCTATTATTTTTGTCGAAAAGAAAAACGTATGTATTTACTATTTGAAGTAATTGAGAAAGTTAAATCAAACTTCATTCCTTGCAGAAAAAATCTCTTTTGAATGAAATGAAAAAATTATAGTTGCGGACAATCTTTTGTCGTTTTACTAAGCAAAGTGTGAAATTACAACTTGAAGAATGGCAATTCGAAACCGAGAGGAAAAAAAATCTGTAAGGTGCACCCTCCACCTTCAGAATCGGAAGTAATTTTGTTTCCAATTTCAAAGCTGTTGGCACTATCGGGTCTCTTAGTTATTCCAAACCACTCTTTTTCACACTTTATAATAGAACATTATTTTTAGTACAAAGATATATGAGCCAATATTTAGAAAAGTGCCAATTTGAAGTTGGAGTTTTCTGAAAAAAAAATTTTTTTGCAGAAAAAAACTAATATTGAATTTTAAGTCTGAATTGGGTCTAAATGCAAGAAAATAAAAGGGGGGAGGTCAAGGAAGCTATTTACCCCCTCCTTAGATTACTCACTTTTAAGCCGTTACAGATCTGATGAATGTTACAGATCTGATGTTAATATGAGCTACATATTTGAGTTTATGCTTTCAGTCTTCGTTAACATCTCTAAATATGATATCATTTCCTTGCATTTTTAACATAGAATTAAGATAATTATATTAAAATATATATATTAGGCTAAAAAATCAAATTTCATTATAAAAAAGCATTTCTTGGAAATAAAAATGAGCGATAAGGTTTTTAGATAAAATAAATTATGAGATTACCAAATCCAAGCTAATAAAACATTTGTTTTGTTTTGAAACAACACACAACTTCAACTTTTTCAACACACAACTCTGCTGCTTGCTTTTCTTTAATTAGTTGCAGGAAATTTAATTTCTTGATCAGAAATTCAAATTTAGCATGCTAGTTATTATCTAGTTATTTAGCGAAGTTATGAGAAATTGAAGCACCAAAAAATAAATAAATAAATAAATAAATAAATAAATAAAATAATAATAATTAATTAACTTAATTTCTGCAGTGTCACTTTTTCTTATTTTACTAACTTCTATTGTAAGGTCATACAAACCACAAATGAAGCAATTGTACTAAAAATTCATTGCTTTTCATTTTTTAAGAACAAAAATATTCAATATATGGCTAAAACCTATGATTTTTGCTTTTTATAATTCTGAAACGTGTGAGTTAGTTCTGTAACATATTCGCTGTTTTTCAATGTTACCGCTCTGACTGTTACCGATCTGACAAACTGACAAAGTTTTTTTTTTTATTTCCGAGTCGATCGCACTAAACCAAAATCAAACACGTGGTTTTTTCACTTGTAATAAAGGACTATACTTATATATAAAATAATTTTTAAAATAATAAAAACTGCGCATTTTAGAGCGTGTTACCGATCTGATGACTCAAATGACACACATTTTATAAAATCACTTTAAAAAATCTTACATACAATTTTAGATGCAGAAATGCAAATTTTCAATTACGATTCGATAAAACATCCCACCAGGTACTCAGTATCACGTGGTATAGGTGCAGGAAATGATTTTGGGAGCCTAAACATAGATCGGAAGTTATTGTTACCACTCTGACGGCGGAACTTGGGACACGCTTATTTCGCATCGGCTAGAAAATCAGAAATCGATTAAAACAAAAATGAAATAAATATTAACAAAGGGGTAAAAATAGAATCGTTTTTCGTGCAAGTGCGTTTTTTTGGGAAGTTAGAAAGTGCGCATGACCTGTTTGCATGCTAAGCTTTGCTACTGGGGACACGTTACCGATCTGAATTTTGATGTATAAAAACAATATTTTCTGAAGAAAATTAATTTTTTTTTCTGATGTTATTAGATGAAATGAAAGCAGAACCTTGTCTTCTTTCTGGGGAAAATTACTTTTGTAACTAGTTATTGAAATACTAGTGAAAATTCACTTGGGACTTAAATTGGCACTTTTCTAAATATTAGCTCATATTTACGCCAAGTATTACTTAATTACGGCAATGTATATTAGTTTCTCACCACTTGCAGACCTGGCATCTCTATCGGCAGAAAACCATTACCACAGAACTTTCCAGTTTTTCCAAAAGATAGAGACATCTGAGCTCCATTTGTTGCAATACTGCACTTGGAGTATTAATTTTTCCAAAGTTATTCAAGAATTTGAGCTATATATCATAAAATAAAAATTTAAAACATAATTCAAGCAAAATTGAGGAGACAAATGACCATTACCGTTATTGTAAACTGCACTAAAAGGTTTTTAAAAACCGTAACCTGAACAACAATGTCAATACCTTTGTCTTTGGAAAGTTTTGATACAGTTCAGAAAATAATTTGTCTTATATTTTAGCCTAATATGCAGTTATTAAAATAGTAGTCTGATTTTTTTCCCAACTGTTTTGAAGTTGGTTAAATTTTAGTGGGTTATTCCCCAAATACCTCTTGTGTCTCAAAATAGCGATGATCAGCTTCACCAAGCGTTGAGTCACCAAAATATGTTTTTTTTTTAATCAGCCTTCAGATTTATCTTACTTAACTGTGCATCTTGGTCATTTGTTAAGAACATTCTTTTTGAAGTTATCTGTAAAATGTAAATACGCAGAACAACCCAACCATGTATGTGCTATCAGAGCACCAAAACAGTTAGTGCTTAAATTTGAAACTCTCGTAGTTTCTTTTTTTAGTTTTATCATTAAAAAGATCAAGAAAATGTTAAGCTATGGTTTGAAAATATAAAAGGATACCCACAGTAGTGTAGATGAATAATAATTAATGTGAAAAAAACCATTCCTTAACTAAATATTCATGCCCTTTTACAAGATTTTTTAACCATTTTCGAAGAATCCTTCGAATATTTTCCTTTATATGATCTAATAAGTTTATTGCGATTAATACAAATTAGGAGCTATCTAAATTAGGAATAAAAACCATTATTTTCTTCGAAAGAAATTATTTACCAAATCTAATCAACTCCTCGAAACTCATGCTTTGAAGCTCGTAACACGAAGTCTCCGAACTTTACCCTTTATTGTTTTCCCTTTATAGAATATTCATCAGGCGTAGTATGCTTGAGGAGATTTTATCCCGCACTTTCCTGTTGCTTTTGAGTAAAATAATCACGTCCGAAAGTTTCTTGCACCAACCAGTCACGCAAAGCTAATTTGTAACGCCGTTTGTGATTAAAAATCGCCTATAACTCTGCTTGTTTGCGGTAGGGTAATTAGAATAAAATTAATACTATTAAAATATGTTCTCGTCTGTGTGTCTGTCTGAAGCCTGAACTCCTCACAAACCACTAAGAGTAGAGAAACGAATGTGGTACTCTTAAGTTCTAATGATGGTTTTCTGTTGAAATTTCTTTTCTCAATTATAATTTATAAAACCACATTTTTCGTCATTTCCTTAATTCTGATTAATATTTTTTATTTATTTCTGTTGCCAATTTGAATATGAGTTAACAAATAAAATTCTAATTGATGTTTTTAGCAGGGAATTTTTTTAGCTGCGATCCAAATATTAAAGCAAATTTTTCGTTTAGAATTTTCTAATTAATTTTACAGGAAGACAATGGTTAGGGAATAATTGTTTTTGGTAAGGAATTTTATTTGTCATTTAGAAAGAGTGTTCAGCATACGCTGCTTAACATCGCTTTTATTTCTGAGGAAGCTCGTGCAGCGCCGGGCCATGCAGCTAGTACTTTTTAATAAAATTTATCACTAGGGTATGAAGTCCCTTAAGTTGGGCCTTTGGGTACGTTTATATATTTTCTATATCTATCTGTAAAATGTACCATATGAACAAGAAAACATGATGAAAAGCATTAACGTAGATATGATCATTAATGTGCACTGTTAAGAAACAAATCTAAGTATTTAAGGTATAAGTGCTAGAACTCTTGTCGCAATTATTTTTTACTGTAAAATCATACGCTAGTATAAAAAGTACTAAAATTTTTGCAGCCATTGAATTTTTAGGAAAATCATTTTTTACGGCAAAACGTACAGGGTTCATAGGGCCATTACTTTTCTCCTCAAAACCATATTTTACGATAAAAAGAACTGGAATGCATGCAGCCATTACTTTTCCCCGAGAAATTATATTTCACGGAAAACATAATTTAACTCTTGAGGCACGGTGGCTTCGTTTGAGTCCATCGATTTTTTTCTCTTATTTTTCAGCCAGTTGTTAAGGCCCCTGGACGTGTTAGCTGAAGAAAAAAAAATGCTTCTTCAATTTTGTAAAAGGAACAAAGAAACTCAAGTGATTACAAAGCGGTGTCAATTATTAATATTGGATTCCTTATTTTATTTTTATATATTTATGAATTCCTTGAAAATGTTCAGCACCCAACTTGAGTATACACTCTCCAAGATAGGCTGCAAACCCCTTTCTCAGTAGTTTACCGAAATATCAGCAAACCACTTCAGATCTATATTTGCTACGAACAACCACTGGCAAATGACGACCTATAGATATTTTAGAAATGTTATAAAATCCAAAATTATTTTAAAACCCCACAAAAATAAAAGGCATTTCTTTTGGGAAAAAATGCTCTTGAAAACTTGAAGCATGCTGTTAACGAAAAATAAACTGTCTACGCAATTTATAATATAGATGTTTGTAAAATCGTGATAGTTTAATACTTTTCCGCAAGTATGTATAAGTACCCAAGTAGCACACACTTCGTTTTTTAAACGCTGTAAAACGGTTATCAACGTTGTGACAACCGCTTAAAAACGTTTATAAAACGTATAAAGGTTATTTGTGCTACTTGGATATCCTATTTGCATGTGATTTTCAACCAAAAAATCCCCGAGAAATACGTTCTGAATTTGTACTTTATCTGGCATATAATACTGACTCTCACTGCTAGCGAAAATAAAATAATCATAATAATAATTGTTTAAAATGAAGAGGGAGGGGGAGGTAAAGAAAAGATAGTATAGCAAATGCCAAATAAATTGCACTGAATATATAATTAAAAATGATCAACAGAGTTCTATGCTAAAATACGATAAAAGAGAAAAAATAACGTAAGTAATGCAGAAGTTATTAAGAAATAGCTGTTTCAAGGCTACAATGGAGCCTCGTACTCAGTGCAAAAAGCTCAGCATACAGACTGCCGTGAGAGAACTAAAGAAAGCACGAGGACTATACTGCCGTGCTAAGCGCAAAAGTTGCATCTGCAGACGATCTCAAACTGAGATATTGCTACTTAAAGCCTTGAGCCTTCGCGTAATTGACTCAGGAGTTACTTTTTCAGAATTTTCTACGAATATTTCCCGGTCTTAAATGACCAAAATTTGTATAAAGGTAAAATAAACAAAGAACCACCCATTGACAACAACTCAATTTTGTTAAAGAGTGTAGATACGACTTTTGTGCTTAGCGTGGTAGTATAGTACTGTCGTGCTCAGGACCTGATTACTGAATAGGCCAACTAGGCCGTGGCCTAGGGCCTCCACACAATTTAGGGGCCCTAAATGGGTAAAATTGCTGTAGTCAATGTCTAAATTTGTTTTATCCTATGCCTAAAATCGTTAAGCCTCAGTACAGGGGGCCCCAAAAAAGTATTTGGCCTAGGGCCCCATGATATCTTAATCGGGCCCTGGTCGTGCTAAGCACAAAAGTCATATCTACACTCTTTAACAAAATTGAGTTATCACCACCAGGTGTCTCTTTGTGATGTATTTTACCTAAATACAATATTATATGGTCATTTGAGAACTCGAAATATTTTTTTTAATTATGAAAAAGTGTCATCTGAACCAAATAAATGGGGGCATAAAACTTAAAAGACTTACATCTTAGTTTGAGCTCGACTGCAAATACCCCTTTTACACTGAGCAAGGCAGTATTTCCTCGCACTGGCTCTCAGTTGTCTCATGTCGGTCTTGTGTGCGACTGCAAATATCCCTTTTGCACTGAGCAAGGCAGTATTTCCTCGCACTGGCTCTCAGTTGTCTCACGTCGGTCTTGTGTGCGACTGCAAATACCCCTTTTGCACTGAGCAAGGCAGTATTTCCTCGCACTGGCTTTCAGTTGTCTTACGTCGGTCTTGTGTGCTGAGCTTTTTTGACAGATCAAGAACCCTTATTGTAGCCTTTAAGTTACTAAATTGCATTATTTTTATTGCATGACCCTGGTAATGATCTCGCCTAACGACACACTATCCATTTAAGTTAAGTCAAAGTTTGCTCCTTTCAAGCTGTTTTCTTAGGCAGGAATTCAAGTGAAACACGGACGATCGCAACTCACCAATGCAATCGCAAATTCCTAGATTTGGGTTGAAGTGAAACGTAACAATCGGCAGGGCCTGATCACTGAATAGGTCAACTAGGCCGCGGCCTAGGGCCCCCACAATTTAGGGGCCCTCAAAAGGCTAAAATTGCTGTAGTCAATGCCTAAATTTGTTTTACATATGCCTAAAATTGTAAAGCCTCAGTACAGGGGCCCCACCAAAAAAGTATTTGGCCTAGGGCCCCGTGATATCTTAATCGGGCTCTGACAATCGCTACGAGATGCGATTGTAATGTAATTTGACTTCCAGTAGCGATTGCAATTTTGGTCTATTGCGATCGCCTCGAAGCGATTGCAATGGTGTTTCACTTGAATTCGGCCCTTAGTTTGATCACTTTTATATAGCAAATCTACAGCATCAATACAAAACACAAGCAGCATTTAAAATGACCTTAACTGTTGTTAATATGTATAAAACAATATTAAAATGGTATCAAATTCATCACTCTTAATTTCTTATGCTTCTATCTTTTTTTATAAAAAAAATACGCTTTTTGAACACTAATCATTGTAACTGCGTACAAGAAAAAATTAAATAATTTGAATATTTTAAGGAGCTAACAATATATGAATAATAATAATCATAATAATAGCTTCGGAAAACGAGCACGAAATTCTGAAATTTTACACACAAACTGGTTATTCAAACATTTACCACTTTTACGGATTTGTAACTCCACAAATAGTTGTTTCACATAATTTATGCACCTGCTAAAATGGGTGTGTATGCTTCCGAGGGTATTAAACGAGGGTACTTACGAGAGGTTCAAATGATTGATGCTTACAATTTCTTTCATTTCCTCTTGAAGAATAATTTATGCTAATGATATTATTTCCGTTATAGTTTGAAAAGTTTTCTAATTCTCAAACTAATGACTGAGTCAGCTTCAATGAAACAGTCGTACCATTTTCTTTAACTTGCTATGGGCAAGTTGTTCTAAAATCCTCCACCCCTTTTATTATTTTTATTATTATTGTTCAATTGTAAGTAATGTTATTTTTTATACCATTCTTAGATATAAAATATAAAATGGTCTGTATTTACATACAAAGTTTTGCCGCATGATTAAAATTTGATGTTTTCAGCATTCCCGTGCAGCCTTGCTCATAAGCCAGTAGTGTTGCCCAGGATGACAAAAGAAAATTTGTCCTACTTCTCATGATATTACCTATGTAAACAAAATAACAACCAAAAATACCTATCCGGTTTTTTTATGGTTTTTTGCGCTATCGAGAAGTTTCGTTCTGATTCTCCTCGCTGTTCCGATACACCCCGTTTTACAGTAAGCTGAATGGTCAGTAGTCCGTCTGAAAATTTTGTAGAAGGTATCATTTTTCAGATCAAACGAAAAGTTATTTATTTACCAATTGACCGTCTTAAATTTCAAAACCGATTTCTTCTAATTAACCATCTCTTTTAATTGGGGACGAAGAAATTAAATGGTCAGAAATTGCAAAAAGTCATTGTTTACTGTGGTATGAAACGTTTTATTCAAGTAATGCCTATTGTATTGTTTCTGATGAGACTATCAATCACAATAATGAAGAATCGATACATCGATTCGGCGCTTGTGAAGGTGCTCTGAGCGGAAGGATATTTTTAGAAAGCGATAGCGTGATTTAAAGCATTTTTCAAGAAAGTTGTTGCTTCCAGTTGGCATCAGTAGAAAAAAAAAAAACACGGCGTGAAAGAAGAGTCGAATAGAATTTTATCTTTTTTCTAACTTCTGATGTATTTTTTAGTCTGCAAAAAAGTGTTAAGGCTAAGGTTTCTAAATTTTTTATACCTTCTCCCCCTTTTTTAGCCTACTTTTTCGTTAAAAATAAAAGAAAGACGAAAAAAGTATTAAAAGTAGCTTAATGCATCTAAAAAATATCGCCAAGTCCAAAAAATATCGCCAAGTTAAAAAACTATCGCCAAGTCCAAAAAATATCGCCAAGTTAAAAAAATAAAAAGGTAAAATGAATATCGAAAAATTAAAAATTTGAAAGTAGGGTATTGAGATGGGGAATTTGTGCGTCGGTCGGTCGGTCGGTCGGTCTGTCTGTCCCCCCCCTAATAACTTTTGAATGAACATTCCGATTTGGACAAACTTTTTTTTGTTGGAAAGATCTCGGCGAGTACAGCTCATTCCCATATTTGATTTTTTGATTTGAACAATTTTTGGTTCAACTTTGAGCCGTTCAAAAAACCGGTCGCGCGATACTAACTTTTTAATGAACAGTCCGATTTGAACAAACTTTTTTTTGTTTGAAGCATCTCGGCAAGATACTTTATTACCGTATTTAAATTTTCAATTTGAACACTTTTGGTTCAACATTGAACCGTTTAAGCAACCTTTCTCCACCTAATAACTTTTGAGTGAACCGTCCAAATGGAATAAATTTTTTTTTTGTTCGAAAGATCTCAGCGAGTGCAGCTCATTCCCATATTTGATTTTTCGATTTGGACAATTTTTGGTTCAACTTTGAACCGTTCAAACAACCGGTCCCGCGATGCTAACTTTTGAGTGAACAATCCGATTTGAACAAACTTTTTTTTGTTCGAAAGATCTCTTCAAGGATACTTCATTCCCGTATCTACATTTTCGATTTGAACAATTTTTCGTTCAACATTGAACCGCTCAAGCAACCTTTCCCCACATAATAACTTTTGAGTGAACCGTCCGAATGGAATAAACTTTTTTTTGTTTGAAAGATCTTGGAGAGGCTTTCCCATACATTCCCATATTTCGCTTTTTGATTTGAACCATTTTTCGTTCAATATTGAACCGTTCAGAAAAAAAAATTAACATTAGCGTCTACGGGGAATTTAAGTTGAATGTTGATCCTGAACTTAAAGTCAGATTTCCTTCAAACTAACTTTGTAAGAAAATGGTTTTGATAAATAATGTTTGTAACGTACTTTTCTGAGTAATCTTCTGTGAGGACTCTGATTCCGACTCCAATTCTGCAAACATGGTGGAAATGCAGGCTCAGAAAAAAAATTACGGACTGTGCAGACGAGTTTTTGTTTATTTATTCATTTGTTTTATTTATTTATTTATTATTATTATTATTATTATTATTTTTTGGCAGACGGTGTTTTTTTTTGTAACAAAAATTTTTCATTCACGAGAACATTTTATTCTTTATTTATATTTAACAACTGGCAACAGATTAAAAGTGAAATTCGAGACATTTTATTAACGGACGAGTTTTTTTTCTTTTTTTTTTCTTTCTTTGATAAAATGTGTTTTGATGCTCTTATGCTCTTTGTACTTTTATTTATTTGTTTATTTATTTTATTATTATTATTATTATATTTATTTATTTATTTTTTTTTTTTTTTGAAAACGATGGAGGATTTTTTCTACGGAGGAACTGTAACAGTTACACTCTTTAAAAGGTGCGACAAAACTTTATTTATTCGTTAATTACTTTTTACGTGTCTATTTCATCTGATGAAAGGGGTATATTTTGATTTTCGAAATCAGCTCTAAGTGCTAAAAAGGTATGTTTGACATAATTTTAAGTCTCAGATAATCAAGAGAATAATGATCAGATGCGAGAATGCCGATGTCGATGTACGGGAAAGTAGGCTCGTTTAGTTCTTGACAGAACTTCTTGTTTCATACAAGAATTATTATGCTTCCTCCAATTTTCGTAATAATCTGATTTTATAAATTCTATCCTGGTGCTATAATTTATTAATGGTTAGAAAAGCAGCACCATATTTTATACAAGGTAGTTTTTGTGCATCGAAACTTATTTGTTTATTATTTTATTGTAACATAAGTACTCATAGTCTTACCAAATTTAACAAATCGTACAAAATTACAGAAGAATATATGTTGAAAATGCAACATCGGGAAATATTAATATAATATCAACGCGATGAGCATGCTTGCATTGAGATGCAAATGTTCTTAAACCACTCTATTGGCAGGCCCGTCATTTAGGGGGGTCGCGGGGGGAATTGACCCCCCCCCTGACTTTGAGAAATCAATGTATTTACATATAAGTGAGCGTGTCTTTTGATTTTTTCCGATGAAAATACATTGTGTTTGGACCCTTTGCCCCACCCCTGGAAAAACTTGAAATGACGACCCTGTCTGTTGGTTACAAAATACCGTTGTACCTACTACTGGCACTCGACCCCGATCGCCATATGCGATGACGTTTATTGATTCTTATTTTCCGAAATTGTTGAGAGATATTCTTCTATATCAGCGTTTTTCAACTTTTTTTTCTTTTGACCGTTTGGCTGCGAAAATGTATAAAAAAAAAGATTCACGGACCGATGACTTTTTTCCATTTTATTTATTTTCTTTCAATACAAAACCATCCTGCTGAATATTACAAACTTAAGTTTGTAATGTGTAGCGGTCATACAAAAGCTATATTCGTGTCAATATTTTATTCATAAGACTCATGTAGTTAATTAAGCTTGATTTCATAGTTTTTCAATACTGCAGTACATAAAAAACCCTCTTCACATAAAAATCCAGGATATTATAGGACATGCAAAAGAAATTAAAAGTGGCCTACTGAAAGAAGGTAAGACAATTATTGATGCACAAAGAGACATTTTTAAAAGTTAATGCTGGGGTCAACTAAAATAAGGCCGTCTTTTAAATAGTTGAATTAGGTTGAAATAGTCCTAAGAAGCACTGAAGGGATAACAGGAAGAACTAAAGCGGAAGGCAGGCTGTTTTCGGAGTTTAGTTGTAGCTCAGATCATGGGTAACTACGGACTGGAGTGCCGATGAGTTGGTTTGCCAAAATGGCCTGTTTCTTATAATCATAATAAAGTGCATTGTTACAGCTGTAGATTATTATCAAATATACATTTTGTATGTATCTAAAAATGGGAGCAAAACAATTAAACACATAAAAAATAAAACGATTATACTTAGAAATCTGGAAAAATTGAATGAACAATGCTATAAATCTGTGCTGAAATATGATTAAAATAGTAAAAAAAATTAAAAAAGGTATTCAAGAAAATTTGTATTGCTCATTTGCTCTTAGTTTCATTGTTTTTTCATTTTAATTAACGGATTAACTGATAAAAGCGCTGTAAACAAATTCCTGATGTTAATTCCTGATTCCAAATTATTGATACCGTTCCACTTTCCTTCATTGGGTCACTGACATAATGTCCCACTGATTAAATTAATAACAAAATATGACCAACTTAAAAAAATGTTTGCTGTTGCTGCCCTAGAGCAAAGCGAAGATACTTTTAGAGAACAATTACCTCGGCACATTTTTAAAATTAATATTACACTTTTTTTTCTCTCAGTTTTTATTTTGAGCTGTTGATCCTCTTTACAAGATCAGAGTAATACAAAAAATTTCGTTCTAAATTAGTAGTGTAAAAGTGGTGAGATTTCAGACATTCCTTTTCAAATATCCTCAAATAAATAAAGAGAAATAAATAATTTGCGCGACAACCGAGACAAGCTTTCAGTTTCATATATAATCCCATATTTTAGTGAAATGAATATTTTGTAAAAGTAGAACAACTTGTTTTCGCATTTTCTTTCATTACATTACAACCGTGAAGAAAGCAACAAATAAATAATTTTCGCCCTGCTTAAGAGCAGCTTTACGCGTAAATGGCTTCACCTAATTAAAACCCTCGTTATTACTTATTCACTTTGAAGCATAACAGGATAGGGTGTGTCTGGTGCCATTAGCGTCACACGTTAATTTTTGATTAAGAGAAGGAACCATATTGTACTCGACCCTCTGATTATACAAGGCTGCCAGTATTAGATTAATTTCTGTCTGCATTTGTGTTCTGCCTTTCTTCTGTAGAAGTGTTTGAGCCATGCTCGTCATGTAGGGGGGGGGGGTCAATTGCCCCCCCCCCCCCCCGACTTTGGGAAATCAATGTTTTGGCATATAAGTGAGCGTGGTTTTTGTCACTTGATGGTGAATTTTACATTGTGTATGTACCCTTTGCACCCCCCCCCCGTGGAAAATTTCGAAAATACGTCCCTGCCTGGAGCTCTATTGCATGACGGAAACTCCAGTGCATTTCATAGATTAAAAAGTTACTGAATCTACATTTTCAATGCAAATTATAAATGATTAAGCTTGCTTGCTTAGTTATAAAGATGTCTATGATGGTGTATGCTTATTGATTTTACGATGCATTTTATTTAATATTACTTTCACGTCATAATATTCTGACGTAATTGAACATTTTAGTGTTGTAATCACTACTTGACACCTTCAATTTAATATTTCATTTCATTTCACCCTCCAGGGTCCCCCGTACCTACCAGCTTAGTGGTTTAACCGGGATAGGGCCCTGAAGAGCGCTCTGTTCTTAATTTTGAACCAGAACCTAGGGTCGAGCAAACCATAGGCCCTAGCACCCCCAGAGGTATCGTTTCACTTGGAGGACTTTGTGACCACGACATTTTTAACGCCTCCCAGTCACCCTTAATCAAGACGGTGGATCTTTGATCGGCTGGGATCGAACCCGGGTCCTTTCTGACACGAGTCCGATGCCTTACCGATCGTGCCACCACGGCCCCTTCAGTTTAATAGAAGCATTAATGTTTTGCTAAAAAGCTTAGTCTGGCTTCAAATATGGTACATCGTTGTTTCGTTGCAAGAATTTTATGAAGAACACGGGATTTCCTCCTATATAATAAAGTTAAATTTTTAACATTTATAGAAACACAATTGATATATTGTTTCTTGCTGACATATCACATGAGATACCTCAGTAAGTGTGCGCTTATTACTTAGATATTGTTTCTGAAAATGTTCAAAATGTTACTGCATTACATGGGAAAATAGTTCATGTTTTTTCCTAAAATGTATGCAACGGAACAAAGATCTAACTTTTTTAGAGTATTTGTAGACTGTTTTGTGAAAAATTGAAAGGTTTATTACAGTATTTTTCTATACACTGCAAAAAAAAGATATTGTTTTTACGATATAATACAGCAAAATTTTACAGTAATTTTCCAGTAATAAACTGTAAAATTACTAATTTGACAGTAGTAGACTGTAAAATAGCTAGTTTACGGTAATAAACTGTAAAATCGCCAGATTCAGATCATTACTCTTCATTTTACAGTGTTAAACTGAAACCTCTGCTGCCAGTTTTATACGGACATTTTTACACTATAATACAGCTAATTCTATGGTAATATTGCTAATTTTACAGTAATCAATTGCAAAATTGCTAGTTTTACTGAGATAAACTGTAAAATGGCTAATTTTATAGTTTATTACTGTGCTTTTACAGTTATAAACTGGAACCTCTGCGGCCAGTATTAGACTGTAAAAGCAACAGCTTATTTTTTGCAATGTACTAGCTTCATTTTTTATTGAAAATGTTTTACTAATGTAGCGCTGCGTTTACTTTTTCCGTGCATCTACTAAACATACAATCCTCAAGCAAATAGGAGAAAAATTTAGTAAATTTAAAGAATAGGTAAATTCATTCAAATGTATTTTTTTTAATGATATTCACACAATTGCAAGTAATGTATTAATGATATTGTGCTAATGGATTAATGATGATTTTTTTTTAATGTGTGTTGCTTTGGTGTCATTTTGGTGATTTTTATAAGTATAAAGTACTCAATGGTCTATCATAAAATAAAAAAAAAGAAAAAAAAAACTTTTAAAAACATTTCAGTTAGATCAAAAGAAAAAGAAAGAAAAAATGTGCAACTATTATAGGGCAGATTCGAAGTTGATCATGAAACGTAGTGATTGAAGTACTGAAAGAATGAGCTAATTTGAATTACAAAATACTTTAGATTTTTCATGCTTATTCCACATCGGATATAACGACAACAAAATATTTCTACTGCAATAAACAGTTACTACTGCTTACACACCAACACCGAGGACTCATCTTTAGCAGATGATGCCGTAGTGCAGTAAACAAATAGTGATCTTTACGTTAAAATAACTACTAATTATGTAAAATGTCGGCCAAAATAAGTGAGTGATTTGCAGCCACAGGATGGGAATATTTAGTTGTACAGAAGCAATTACGCACACAGAATGTTTTCAGCAAAACTCTAGTTTCTTTCGTCGTTTATTTAAAGCTAGCATCACAAAAATAAATTTGCTATTAATGTCGGTTTTTCAATGCTCAAAATAAAATAAAAGGTTTATTAAAGCATTAATTGACAAGACCCTTATTACTCATACCTAAAATACAAAAGTGGTCTAACAATAAATACGAGCAGCACACGCAGTTGAAGGTCTTTCCTTTTTATGTTTAAGAAGTGATGAAACAAATCACCATGTTACCATCATCCCAGGTAGCACAAAAAACCTTCAAACGTTTTATAAACGTTTTTAAGTGGTTGTTACAACGTTAATAACCATTTTACAACCTTTAAGAAACGAAGTGTGCTACTTGGGATATTACATGAAGCTTCCCTTAACTTTATATCTAACCTGTAATCTTACTATTAAATATTAAACCGTACTTGCGACAACATAATGCCCATCAATTTCATTTACTCCAAAAACAAGTGCATTAAGTCTGGCAGTTTCGAAATTCTATCCAACTGGCTTTAAAATATAATCTATCACCTTGTGTTATTTTTTGAGACAGTGATGTGACTCGAAACCAAAATTGTTCTCTATTTTGTTCGATGTGTGAACATTTTTCAATTTAACGAAAACTTATTTTTGTAGGGCGTGAATGCTCTTTTTGATTACTATTCCTCTATTGGTATATCGTCGCTTCAGAACAATAGTAGGATATATTTTCTGTTATTTCTAGAATAAGATCTTTTACTGTTGCTCTAAGGTGACGATATTTGGTGATGTCAATATTTTTTCATATTTCACCACTTTAATTTGTTTGTTACTCTTTTTTCATGTTACGAATAAAATGCACAGTAGAACGTAAAAATTCGAACGCACTCCCACATAGACGGCTGATGAACCAGAAAAGTGGATAATCAAACCTAGACACGCTTAGAAGAATACTGTCACAACTCAAAAAGTCGAAACTCTGAATGTTCAGAGATGTACCCAGAGCCATGATTTAAAAGTCAAAAAGAAACGTTGATTTTAAAAGCATTATGAAAGCTATTGAGCCGAAATGATCTAACCTAATGTATGATAGACTGCACCATTACTAATTGCTTTAATAAATCGATTTCTTTTCCATGTCTTAAATTTTTCTGTTTTTGAATTGTGACAGTATTCTTCTAGGCGTGCGATATATCTTGAGAACGGTTCCCCTAACATTAATTTTTCCGCTTTTCTTAATTTTTATTTCATAATAAAATAGGGCTATATTGCATTTAATTAGTAATTAAAACTAAATCTAAAAAATGTGGAAAATGTCCTTAGAACTGAGAACTAATAGCCTATTTAAGCTTCAATCCGAAGTTCTTTTTCTATAGAATAACATGAAACAACTCATTTATGTGGAACATTAAAATTTATTTTCGTTAAATAAATAAATCCGCGCTGTAAAAAAATGTTTTTTTCTGTCTATCGTTGATTTTAAACTCTGAAAAGTGAGGGGGCAAGGACCCTCAACTATGGAAAGTGCGGATTTATTTATTTAACGAAATTAGTTGTGCCCTTGCGCCTCATATGGAGCTTCTATGAACTCCCATGAAGTTTGAAATAACTATAAGAAGTTTATACAGTGAACTCTCACTTATGCGCCGGCCCAAGAGACCAACAGAAAAAGACGCATAAGTGAGAGAGACGTATAACTGAACAAAACTATTTGAAGGATTAAAATGCAACATAGGTTCTAATGAGAGAATGAATAACAATGTTTCTATAGAAAAGGAACACATCGCTACGGTTTGGAAATTACTGTACCGTAAGTACAAATGATGAAGAGAAAACAAAAATTGTAGCAAACCGAATTACTAACTATTCTCTTAAAAACGATACATAATGTATAATTGTCCTTCTCCGAACTCTAGTTCATGCGGGAAAATGCCTTCCGTGAGCAATAAAGGCGAAAGATTAAAGAGGAAAGTGAAAAAAAATGCTTATTTTTTAAAGAAAATAAATATATTTTTGAAACATTTTACGGAAAATTTGGAGCATAAATGAAATATTTATCTTTAGAGCGACGCATAAACGAATGATGATATCATTATTATGCTATGTAATGTGCTGGGACCATTCAAAATTGTCGTATAAGTGAAAAAGACGCATAAATGAAGCAGTGTATAGGTGAGAGCTCACTGTATCTCTTTCAGTGGTTTTTTAAATGAGCAAATCTTTGATTTTTTAAAATGAGCTTAAGTCAGCTTTCCCTTAGCAGAAATTAGTTCAGCTTCCTTTGAGAGAAGTCACTGTATTTTCTATTCAGTTTTCTTTCTTTAATTACTGTATAGTAATTCCTTACAGGGTACGTATAGTAGATTAAATTGTATTTCATTTTTCCTTTCTATTCAGTAAAAAATGATAGTTAAATTTTGTTAAAAAACGTCATTAGATATTTTAGCGTAGCGACCTGTACTGTATGCTGCTTTCATACATGTTTTAAAATCACTTTATTTGATTAAATGCTATACTATTTCCCTAAGAAGTACTTTCTTGAATAATTTCTGAAGACCGAACTACCGACAACTTTAAAACTGCGGTTTGCACACGGCACTTTTTATGGCGCCCCCTGAAGGGTGACATAGGGTGCATAATGGCACTTCAACGGCGCCATAGTGAAAAAAATGGCACTCGCACGGATGCTATAGTGTTTTACCCTAAAAGGTGGCATGTGCCACCTGTAGTCTTTACAGTGTATGGTCCCATTTAGTTCGGATTTTCAACTTTCTATTGTGCATTTAATTTTTTGTCATACTCTCATACTACGTGTAAAATTGTGAAAAGAAAATCGAAGATTTCACTTCATATAGTTTATAGACTCACTGATTTACTGTTAACCAATTTCAATTTCAAAAGGAATGATTCACTTTGAAATTGAATGATTTTTTTATACATTTTAATATCGGAAGATGATGTGCTTCCTTTTGATGTTATACAACCATTGATGATTCACGATGCCTTAATAATTGACTTAAACGGTTTTTATTATTTTCATTTGGATTAAATTTTGATTTAATGTATCATGTTCATGGTCATGTTGCTGAAAATGTGTCACACACATGTGTCAAAACTTTTTTCTGTATTCAAATTTTACTCAGAGAAAAGTTTCAAGCAATATTTTAAAATTTATGAAGCAAACAGTTTTGAAATATTGTCGAAAAATTTGCTCCCTGCATGTATGCACTTAAGTTCTAGATTAAAGTGATTTTCTTTTTTCTAAAATATTTACTTATAGATATTAAATATTTATAGTATTTTCTTGAAGTACCAAAATTTTTTTGGATTAAACACGTGATTCTCAACAGCTTTTCAATAGTATTGCTAAAATTAAACGAAAATCCTTAGTTTCGCTTGACAGATGAAACTTACGATCGGTGCCAATTCAGTTAGATTGTGAGGTAATCACGTGTTTCTCAATTTTTATGTATTTAAAAAATCTATTAACGAAAAACGGTGTAAAAGACAGATTTCAAGCTTGAAATTTTATAAACTATTTGTTCAAATAAATAAATAAATATTTTTAAGGACTATTAAAAGAATAATTAATTCATGAGAAAAGCGTCCAAACATACAACTTTTTGCTTTTTTTTTAGAAGAGCTCCTAAATAATGTAATTTCTAATACCTATCTTATAATCTATATCTATATATTTTTTTTATACTTTACTTTTTATGAAGTATTTGCTATGAATGGTTTGAATATCCATTGACGCATGCTAACTTTTGAAATTTTAATGTTTCATTTTATTTATTTATTTTTTTAAGTCTCATCAATATTGATTGTAATTGGTGTTTCTTGGCATTCAAAATCGTAAATGTTAGTAAAACTACGCAGTTTTTTTTTTTTTTAATGTAATCTTTTTTTTTTTTTTACATTTGTTTTCTACTTTTAATGAATTAAAATTTTAATGTTGGAGAAAAACTGGAAAAAAATGTGCCTAAAAATAATAAAATAAATTTCTAAGAAAATGTTCACATGAAGAGCAAAATGGGAAGAAAAGTCGCAATCATTGGTCATGAATATCAACTTGTGGTGCCATCTATTGCTCAATGGTTCATGCGAATTTTATTACTGATGAAATTACAGTATTGACAAAGAAAGGAAACACTAAAACAAAGCCACTTTTTATTGTCGCTCCATGAAATGTCAAAAAAGTCATTTTAAATGTTTTATCGATTGTCCTTTAATCTTCTTGAAACTGTGAAAATTATTTTTCTGCAGGCATTAGTTAGTTTTAATAAGTACCTGGCTTTAGGCCCTTTCTTTGAAGCTAATCAAACACCAATTCCAATAATGCAAACTAAATTTATCCCCTATAAAACTAAATACATTGTGGCTGCCTCTAGGTAGAGTAGATCCTGGGAAGAAGCAGCAGGTTTAAACTTTATTTTGCACAAACTGCACATTGGTTTTATATTTAAATAACATATTTATCAATAAAACATGTACTTTTGCTATTAGTAAAAAACTAATTTCCGTTTTGAAAAACAATTATTCACCTACAAAAATTAATAATTTGAAAAAGTTAGTATTTTGGTGTTTTACTCCAATCTTCCAGTTAAAAGGACCGATACTTTTAGGGTAAAATACCGCACATAAATTCAATACAAAGCGCAATTAAACCCATTCCAAATTATGAAAGTGAAATAAATTATTGAACATATTACATGCACAATAAAATCCATTGCTTTATATTATTTTTTACGTGTTATCTTTTCCTTTTAATTAATTTCCCCGAACTTCAGACTGCTTTCAAATGTAGAATACGATTTATTGAGCTTACTGTTGCGAACTATTTATTTTATCTAATCATTGCTTCAACTCGTCGATGTATTTTTTCTAAGTATTCGGAACACTAATTTTTATTCAGGGTACAAAATCAGACCGTCTAAAATTAGGAATGGAATACTACTTTAATCCATTTCGTCTCATGTCGAAGATTCAACTTTTTGCATTTGATTATTATCAAGTACAGGGCCTGATTACTGAATAAGCCAACTAGGCCATGGCCTAGGGCCTCCGAATTTAGGGGCCCCAAATGGCTGAAATTTTTATAGTCAACGGCTAAAATTGCTCCATCCAATACCTAAAATTTTACAGACTGAGTACTGAGTACAGGGGGCCCCAAAGAAGTATTTGGCCTAGGGCCCCGAAGTATCTTAATCGGGCCCTGATCAAGTATCTCAAAAGTTTTAGTTGGTTTGGTTCATTTAAATCTTAAAAGATATATAATTTTCTTAGCCTTTTGTTTTCTATTTTCCATGGTTTTCGCTTCTTTCTCTTTTTCGTTTTACTTTTTATTCTTCTTAAGCTTTCTTAAGCATCTTGTTTTCTCTTGTTTGCCTTTTTTTTTCTCTTGGGATGGTATTGATAACATTTCTTCTTAGTCTTTGGTTTTATTTGTATCATTTCCTTCCCTATGACGTGTTGGAAATCTACGTCTTCGTACCCCAAAAACAAATTCGTTATCTTCCCTCAAATCATTGGACAAAATGCTGATTCATCTAACACAATACAACACAGCACAGCAGCGTAGCAGAAGCAGGCGGGCTCCATAACGTGTCTAGAAGACGGCCTGCACTGTAAAATATAAATGTTGTTTTTACAGTATAATACAGCTAATTGAATGGTAATAAACTGCAAAAAATTGCTAATTTCAAAGTAATAAACTGTAAAATTGCTACTTTTGCATTACTAAACTGTAAAATTGTTAATTTTAGAGTAATAGGCTATAAAATTGCTAATTTAACAGTTTATTACTATGCATTTTACAGTTTTAAATTTGAACCTCTGCTGCCAGTATTATGCTATTGTTTTTGCAGTATAATACAGCTAAATTTTACCGAAATAAGCTGTAGAAGTTCCAACTTTACTGTAAGAAACTATAAAATTGCTAAATTTGCAGTTTATTATCGTGCACTTTACAGTTTTAAACAAGAGCCTCGGCTTCTAGTACTATACTGTAAAAACAACAGTTCATTTTTTGCAGTTTATGGTAACTAGACGAGTTATTTCTCTTCCTTTAAAACAACAGCAAGTATGTTTGAAGTTAAAAATCAACGTAAATCAGTGGTGGCCAACCCGCGGCACGCGTGCCACAGTGTGGCACGGCAGAGCATTAGGGGTGGCACACGAAGACTTACTGAAAAAAATCTAAGAATTTTGGAAAAAATGTCGTTCTTAGAAATATTGCCAAAACTAAAGCCCTTACTTTGATAAATATAACGATTGGATGACATGTGCTACGTGACTGGCATACAAATTTCCAAACTACAATATTATAAATACTTATCGTTAGCTTCGGACATCGAAAAACAAAGCTGTAACATTACAGGCAATAGGCAATGCTTGGTACGTAGCACGAATGACATTTTCGATGTTGCAGATGAAATTTTGGATTTACGCTAAATAGTTTCAGCTACAGATAATGAAATGTTCAAAGAAGTTATTTCTGTGTTTAGAATTATAAAACCAGAGTGGATAAAATTCGGTATTGGTTGCAGAAAACGGAGTACTTTAAGTTGTTTTTGTTACACTGCTTGAAAATCATTTGGGAAAAAAACTTAATAAGTATCATTATATTGCCCATCAGAAGCTCTTTGTGCCAAGGAATCAGATTTGAAAAGCGCTGATTACACAATGTTTCATGATTTTTTCACTGGCGAAAAGGAAAAAAAATGACAAGTTACCCCTTCATTGAAATGTGCGATAGCTATCCAAATGAAAAATACTCATGCAGTTTTATAATTTGTGAGAATGTTGTAAAATACGTACACTGTATTAAAAAAAATCCTAAATTTTCAGGAAGTTCTCTAATGATTTTAACAGTTCCGATTTCGCTTCAAAATGTATTTTTTCTTTAAAAAACGGAAATATTCCGTGAATCACCGAGTTGGAGAGATGAAAACGGAATTTCTCCGTTTTTGTTGTTGCTGCGTATAAGGGGGAATGAGAGGCTTTTTACATAAGAATGAAGATTATCTATTGAATAAAGTGATTTCACCTTTTATTATCCGGCGCCTAAATAATTTAAAGTTAAGATTGTGGAGGAAGCTGTATGTTAAACCACTATAAATCATATACATTCTTTTTCAATAAAACTTCAGTTTATTTGTCTTAACTTTGGAGAAACAAGATTAATACATTTCACTTTAATATTAGAAATAGCTATCCGAAGTTAATAATGCCCCCAGGAGAGATGAAAAAGATTTTTATTTATTTTGAAGCATTCATTCAGGGTGAGGCTTGAGTTTTCAGATGATAAAAAATTACCGATCTTTTCAAATTCTTCATCTATTTCTCTGGTTATCCACCGAAAACCCAAATCAAAACTGCCGACTTGTTGTATTTTGCAACGTTGGAAATCAAGTATAGGAGCTTACTTCAACTGCAAGTCATCCAAATTATATTGAGTTTGCAAATTTGTACTGTCATTTTTTTTTCAAATTTTTATACTTTAAATGTCTGGTGTTGTCCCAGGTAGCGCAAAAAACGTTTAAACGTTTTATAAACGTTTTTAATCGGTTGTCACAACGTTAATAACCAATTTACAACCTTTATAAAACGAAGTGTGCTACTTGGGGTAAGTTTGGTTCAAAAATATGTTTGTGGACAAAGATTTTTTATAATGAATACATAAAAATCAAAATACCGTTTATTGTTAATTGATAGCTCTTACACTTATGTTTTTAGCTTGTTTTAATTTCCACTACTCTGATTTACGTGAAAAAAAAGTACTGCAATTTAAGTGAAAATCACATAATCAGGCGCCAATAAGTAATTTTTTTTAACTTTGAAAATTATTTCATCTTGCTGAAAAAATTTAAAATGGCACGCCTACCTTTTTTCCCCCAGATAGTGGCACCCTTCTCTAAAAGGTTGGCCACCCCTGACGTAAATAAAGCACAAATAAGGTAGAAAGTACAGCAAATAGCTATTTCAAGGCTACAATGGAGCGCCTTCCTCAGTGCAAGAAGCTCAGCAAGCAACATGAAAGCTGTAAGAGAACTGACAGCTGCTCTCTTACAGCTTTCATGTTGTTTGCTGAGCTTCTTGCACTGAGGAAGGGGCTCCATTGTAGCCTTGAAATAGCTATTTGCTGTACTTTCTACCTTATTTGTGCTTTATTTAAGTTATTTTTTAACTTCAAATATAGTTCAGCACAAGGCTTATATGATCATTTTTCATTTAACAGCTACTATGACTTAGGGACTTCTGAGGGAGTATGATTTCGGGTACTTACCAAAAAAATCGGGATAGCAAATCATCTAAACACACTATTTAAAACTATGATTAATAAAAAAAAAGGACTTCAAAATTCTCAAACCGCACATTTCTTTTTTTTTTATTATAACTGAAATGCAAGCTGTTTATGTTCATTCTTGTGGGTGAAACACGTCATTACTTTTACTTCACTGGAGTCATACAGTATCTTCCAACAATCTATCATAAATTATCAAATATTAGAGTTGACTAGTTTTAAATTGGAAGCCCCCTATGCCACCCCCTAGGCCTTTCCCCCTATGCCACAGCGTATAAACATGATATGCAATAAATAAAGTTTAAAGTTCTAAAACACAAAAAGTTCTGCAATTTATTCCCGTTTTTGAAAAAAACTTGACATAAACATTGAAATGTGTAATTACAAAATTAGCATTAATTTATTTTAATTGTCATTTAGCAATATAAAAAGAGTACACGAAAAATTATGTTATTTGAAATAGTAGAGTTTCCATCATTTTTATTAATTTAATTTCTTCATTGCTTTGATGATCGTGTAAAATTAAACTGTATTAACGCATTTTACCTTTTCTGTGATTAGATTTCAGTTCTTTTTCTGCAACAGAATTATAAATTTACCTCATTAATTTACTACAGGTTTTGAATTTAATTATTATGAAAAAAAATTTCATATAGAAACTAATTTTCGTTTCCTGGAAAAGTAATGGATCGAAATTTCTCTTTAACTACTTGTACTAAAAAGTTTTATTTTAATTAAATGTTCCATTTTTTAATAAAACTAATGCTTTTCACTAATTACGTTTTCTAAAATAAATTTAAATGACTTATTTTATGTGTTAGTAAATTATATTACTTCTTTCCGACGATTTAATATTCAACCACAAAAACAATTGTTTCCAGTAGGTTTATTGCATTAAATTTGAGATAATTTCTTTGAAACAATACATACGTTTGGTCTTCAATTTTTATTTTATTGAAAGAGCTGAAAAAATGTTTATGGTAATTTAAGAAAAAATATGCGTGCCACGATTTGTTGTTTGCATTGAGTTAAATATTTGAAATGTGAGAACCTCAACTCTTTGAAATTCAGTCTATAAGTGATCTTTAATTTTGGTTTCTGCAAAGGATATCGACTTACTAAAAATACTCTGACTCGTTTTCAAATGCAAAAGAAAATTAACAAAATTAAACAGAATATCAACCAAAATGAATACTTAAATTCAAACTCTATTTTCTTATGTATAAAATATGACTTTCAAAAAAATCACCCTTTGATGACTGTATAAAATGCTTGTTGGATACAAGTAAACACAATATTAAGTAAAAAAAGTGTTTAAATTTTGACTCGGTTTTTTTTCAAAAAGAGGGAGTACTTTTGGCAAAGATCGTTTTGTGTTTGTATGATTTGTCTGTTAAGTTTAAGTGCTAGGGCTTTTCAATAATGAATGATACCGAATTAATAAAAGCTTATTATGAGAACTAAATGTCCTAATGTTTAGGAAATTTTTCAAGGTATGCCCCTTTGCACATGCAATCCACTTGTAATCTCATTTTTTCCTATGTTCGAAAACATTTTGAAAGTCATTTTTTAAAACATCCCTTCAAAATCACATATGAGGCTTTCGCCCAGTGATACATGAATGCCATACGTGAATGCCAGTGGCGTACACTGCCCCCGTGGAGCGAGGGGCGGAAGCACGAAGTTGGAGGGCGCACGATCCAGAAAAATAGTATTATGAGTTGCACGATAAAAATGCTTTTTAACCGGCGAAATTACGGAGGAGTTTCTCTAGTCGAGGGGTTTATATATTTTTTTAATGTATGACCACGCATAACTTTTTACTGAATCTGTCCGATTTGGATATTTTTTTTTTGTTTGAAAGGGTACACCTTCCTGGTGATCACATGGTCCCATGATGCGGGGTTTGAGAACGGAATCCTGAAGAAATTGAAGGAAATGTTCAGAATTCCGTTCATTCGCATACTCTTTGCGCATCATGAACGGAATTTCATGCGCACACTCTTTGCTATGTCACTCGCCGATAGAGTGGCTTTACGGTAAAGACGCTGGGCTCTCATTGGCAAGAGCATCAGTTCGATCCTCGAGAGAGTCGGTGGATTTTCAAGCTGCAGAAAAAAAAATGCAGCGTCTACGTCATACGATTATGCTGCATGAAAACCGAAGTTTTACTGATAGATAATATTTAGTCCTGATTTCCCCAATTTTTTAAAAAAATATATTTCCAGGTTCCTATCAGGTCCCATCCCCTTAACTTTTAAAGGTTAAATTTAGTGATGCACTAATAATGAATCTGCAGTAAATAGCCACTTTGCAGATTAACCTGTTGGCCAGTTTTATCCGTATAATCGGCTGAAAACTTGTATTTTAAACATGCTTTAATTAAATTCCAGAAATTAACACATTTTTTTTTAGTGGCAATCGTTTAAAATTTTGGATGCGTTAATAAAGTGAGATGGAGCGCCATGATGCCAACATGACACTCTTCAGGGTATACATTTGCACCGAAAAGAATGAAATAAAAATAAAATTTTATAAAAAAAAGTAAAACCGACTTGAAAAACGCAGCTGAAAATTGCTCTAAAAAGTACAAAATAAATTTATTCCTTGAACACCATCGATACTACTTTTAAACATGAGTTTTGAAGTCGGTGCCGAAACAGTTAATAAAATCATTCGTGCCCATTCTTCGGTTACATGTTTCATAATAAAAACAACCATAAATGTTTCATATTCAATTTCAAGTTTTGTTTGAGAGGAAAAATCAATCAAATGGTACAATCAATGGGTTCGAATGATTTTATTAACTGTTTCGGTACCAACTTCAAAACTCATGTTTAAAAGTAGTGTCGATGGTGTTCAAAGAACAATTTTTTTTTTTACTTTTTAGAGCAAATTTCAGCTGCGTTTTTGAAGTCTGTTTTACTTTTTTTATACAATTTTATTTTTATTACAGTTTAATAAGGGATTAAACTACAATTATATTCTAAGCTTGATACTGGAGAACCGGACAACACATGTCCTAATCACCTGGTTTTCTTGCAATGTCCTTCTAGCTCTTAAAAATGTCTTTTTTTTTTTTTTTGTTTTAATTTCAGAAGTCTGATGTTCTTAATTTTTTCAATTTTGCTCCCTTAAATGTTCTTTTTGTGCTTTTAACAGCGTTAAATAACTGATGATTAGTCTAATTTAGCTGTAACTTGCCATATTAAACAGCAAAAAAAAAAGGGGGAATTTTTAGATGAAGCCTAGTTAATAGGGTGGAGCGAAAAAAACAAAGTTTTTATTTTCGAATCGTAATAGTGCGGAAAAGTTGCGATTGGTGAAGAGTTACAAAACAAAACAAAAATTTTTGAAATCGGATAATATCTTCCGTTCCCGCAACGAGCCTGAAATTTTGAAAAAATGAAAATTTTCATGTGTTTTTAGCGATTTTTTAAAATTTTTGTTTTAATGTTTTATTTTAATGCTCTTGGATGGAAAAGTTACGTTTGGTGAAGCCTTCTGAAATTTTGAAAAATATATTGAAATCGAATAATATCTTCTGATCCAAGAACAAGCCAGAAAAACCAAAAAATTATAAAATTTCAGCTTTTTTTGGGGTGATGAAAAAAAATTGAAAAAAATATGTTCTCATTTTTTTTTCTTTTTTACCCGGTATCATAGCGTAAAGCCTTTTAAAAAGCACTATATTACTCTTAAACATTATTTTTTTTCTTGATTTTTCAGGTATCTTCTAAACATGCAAAATTACCATTTTTTGCAACAATGAAACATTTTCAAACAATCGAAAGTTATAAAATATTTTCCAAAATTTCTGCAATCCAGTACAAAAATCCACTAAATAAAACACCCACTCCTAAAATAAACGCTAATTTTAATCACTAAACTATAAACAATTTTAATACCTAACTAATTATATACAGTTTCTTAATCCCCTTTTGTATAGTCTGTGCCTTCTATAATTATGTTACCTAACTTAACTGACTACCCACAGAATCCTTTAACATTAATTTAATTAGAAGCTAATTTTAAAATTAAAACTTCTTTAAAATTAAACCTAGTTAGGTTAGGTAGTAAATAGAATGAGACTGCAAAATGCAATTAAAAATTCAGAAACTAACATATAATGAGGTAGGTATTAAAATAGTTTATCGTTTAGGGAAAAAAATATTATTCATTTTATGAGTGAGTGTTTTGTTCAATGGATTTTTGTACTGAAAAAGTTAAACAAATTTAATAATTAGGTATGGGTAAAAAATTTTATGTAAATGTTATCTATTATTTTTTGCTTTTTAGTTGCTTTTAGTTTGCTTTAAGGTTATCTTGGTGCCTACAGTAACACAGTCCCAGGCAAAGTGGGGCAAGGTGTAACAAAAATTAAGGATTGGAAAGCATTTGACAAGGAGAGGGCACTACTGCCCCACACACCCCTATTAGCCTTATGCAAAAAATGTTAAAACATGTTATCATGACAATTGAACATTTGAAACACGATTGCAGAGAAACTTGTGCTTAAAAGGTTACTATAAGCATCTCGGTAATGATTTTGGAACACATTTCATATGTAAGCCATAAATATAAGGAATGTATTAGTGTAGAAGACAAAACAAATTTTAGATTTTGTTGATTTCTAATTTTTCATACACAAAATTATTTTAAAATAAATAATTAAATTTAAGTTTAAAAAACTAAAAAATACGCTTTTAGAGTTAATCAAACTATAAAGCTTTAAACCATTTCAAATTATAAGTTTACATGCACCTTATAATACATCAACATGTAATATAGTTTAGCCTTTAATACTAATCTAAATACTAAATACTAAAAACCTTTAATAATAATAATAATAACATTCAATAACATCAACATGTAAAAATATAGTTTAGCCTTTAGTATTAACAATAGTATTAAATATATCACTTTTATATTTTTAAAGAACGTGAATTTTATCTTTTATTCTGAGTTACATACATACTGACAAACCCACATGTGAAACTAGTAAAAGCGTATTAAAAACAAAACCGCCATTAAAAAACCACTGGGAGCTAAACAGAAAAAATAATACATAACATTTACATACAACTTCATACCCATACCTAATTATTAAATTTGTTTAACTTTTTCAGTACAAAAATCCATTGAACAAAACACTCACTCATTAAGATGAACAATATTTTTTATCCCTAAACGATAAATTATTTTAATACCTACCTCATTATATGTTAGTTTCTAAATATTTAATTGCATTTTGCAGTCTCATTCTATACACTACCTAACCTAACTAGGTTTAATTTTAAAGAAGTTTTAATTTTAAAATAAGTTTCTAATTAAATTAATGTTAAAATATTCTGTGGGTAGTCAGTTAAGTTAGGTAACATAATTATAGAAGGCACAGACTACAAAAGGGAATTAAGAAACTGTATATAATTAGTTAGGTATTAAAATTGTTTATAGTTTAGTGATTAAAATTAGCCTTTTTTTTTGAGTGGGTGTTTTATTTAGTGGATTTTTGTACTGGATTGTAGAAATTTTGGAAAATATTTTATAACTTTCGATTATTTGAAAATGTTTCATTGTTGTAAAAAATGGTAGTTTTGCATGTTTAGAAGATACCTGAAAAATCAAGAAAAAAATTAATGTTTAAGAGTAATATAGTGCTTTTTAAAAGGCTTTACGCAATGATACCGGGTAAAAAAGAAAAAAGAAATGAGACCATTTTTTTTTTTTTTAATTTTTTTCATCACCACAAAAAAAGCTGAAGTTTTATAATTTTTTGGTTTTTCTATCTTGTTCCTGGATCAGAAGGTATTATTTGATCTCAATATATTTTTTAAAATTTCAGAAGGCTTCACCAATCGTAACTTTTCCGTCTAAGAGCATTAAAATAAAAATTGAAACAAAAATTTTAAAAAATCGCTAAAAACACATGAAAATTTTCATTTTTTCAAAATTTCAGGCTCGTTGCGGGAACGGAAGATATTATCCGATTTCAAAAATTTTTGTTTTGTTTTGTAACTCTTCACCAATTGCAACTTTTCCGCACTATTACGATTCGAAAATAAAAACTTTGTTTTTTTCGCTCCACCCTACTAGTTAATCATAAAAAATGTAAAGATTCATTTTTCTCCACTACAGTGCTGCCGAAATAGTAACTCTGAGGCAAAAGAAATTCGATTAGAACTAAATACGCTTAAACCATGCATTAACTATAAATTAGTCGCCTAGATTACTAGTGTTCATGAATCCTGTTTCTGTGCTGTCTTTTACTAGATAAAAGAAGACATTAAAGGGTTGTTGTTGTTCCTGAAAATACTCGTGTACCGAGCTCGAGTGGTTTCATCTACCCGATTTAAGGCGGAATAGATACGGCTTCCGTTTTGTGAGCACCATTAAGGTGGAAGTCTGATTTAGCTCAACGTACATGCCACAAGACCCGTTTTTAAGGCAGGCAGACATTCACATTACACTTATTCACATAGAAAGAAAGGACAAGGATAATAGAAAGTGTAAGTACATCCGTTTCCAAGTCGGGACTAAAATTCGGGGCTTCTTCATCCCGGTCACTCATCTGACCACTATACAAGGTGGCCGGCAGACATTCAAATTATTATGCCAGCTATTTAATGTACTTTACGCATTAATGTGAACCCACAGCTTAAAAATAAAGTGCTTATTGTATGTTATCGTAACCCTTAAAAATGCCCCGATTAATTTTTTTTTTTCTGTTCTAAAGGTAACTTGGTCTAAAGTGCTGTTTTAAGTGCATTTTAAAGTGTGTTTTAAGTGTTCTAAGTGGTCTCCTCTTCTTAGAACTTTTCTTCTGGAACTTTAATTATGGGATATATTAATTAAAAATCGGACTAGCATTCTTTTGCAAATTTAGTAGTGAAAACGTACTACCACAAGTACAATATTTGTAACTATCATACAAAAGGCTTTTTCTGCCGATGATGAAATTTGTTGGAACTTTCAAAGTACTTATAGAACTGAAAATATGACATTTTAAAATAGATTTTGAATTACTATTATGAGCTTTTATTAACACGATTGGTTACGATTGCATTGTCAGCGAACTAAGAAAAAAACTTAATCATTTAAAATTTTTACCTGCTGCTATTTGTTGTGTGTAAACTAATTTTTAAAAAATTTAAAAAAATAAAAAAGAACGGACTTCAAAACTTAAGCTGGAATTGCTTTAAAAAGTAAAATAATAATAATAATAATAATATTTGAACACTATCGATACTAATTTTAAACAATTTTTTTTTAAGTTGGTGCAAAAATGTTTAATAGAATCATAATTAACTGCAATTGTAGTTCAAATATACATTTTAGTGGATCCATTAAAATATATTAAGATTTTTCTCTTACTTTTGACAGTTTTTCCCTAAAATGTTGCCGAACTATGGTTACACATCACTTCACCAGTCGTTTTAGCGCATACAATAAAAGTTAAGGGTAAAAGTAGCATCGATGGTGTTCAAAGAATAAATTTTCTTTTTTTCGTTTTTGCTTTTTAGACCAATTTCAGATGAAGTTTTAAAATCGGATCGCTTTTTTTTTTGTCAAAAATGTTTTCATTTCATTATTTTTAGCTTAAATTTACTTCAGAAATATAGGTTGATGTTTCGATATTATGAAACGATCCATAAAACAAATGAATTTAAAAAAGAATACATCAATGCGTATAAAATTTTAACACCAAAAACTAAGCATTGTCCCCTATCCATTAAAAAATGAATCATCAAAATCGGTTCTCTAGATTAGATGATATGTAGAAAAAAAAATATTATGAACCAATGATAACCACCTTTTTCTTAAAATTTGTTAAAAATGTTAGTAAATTGCTTTTAAGGGTTCAGGATCCTTAAAGGATATTTAGTTTTCACTCTTTTTTTCTACTTTTGCGACTAGAAATACTTTGTAGTTATAATTTTCATTACTTCTCATGTTTTCCAGTGTAATCTAAAAATATGTAAATTTTAGGGGTGTTCTGACCAGCAAGATCCATGCTAATATTAGTCCCAGTTATTTACGAAAACAAAAAGTATATATATTATTACTTTTGATAATGAAATTTAGTAAAATAGTTTGTGTAAAGTTTACATACTGTTTTTTATTCTTCGATACATTCCTTCGCAAACAATATACGCAATGAAGCTTGCTGAAGCTTTCATCGTTGTCTCGTTTGTTCTGTCTCGTTAACAAAAAATATTGGATTTTCCGTTTCGGATAATGTAACTTCCTTTAACTTTTCAAAGAAAAAGAAATGTTAAAGCCCCAAAACAAAGCATTAAAGTAATTCATTGGCACTTTAACTATTGTTTGGCACAAAAGTTTTACGAAAACAAAGTAAAATTTTACGTCAAAGTACTTTCCAAAGCAGAGCTATGCTGGAAAATTTGTATTGTACGGATGCATTTCAGTTTACTAAATAAATAATATATTTCTGATGTATGCATACTGGATTTTTATTAAAACTTATAGTCAAAGAAATAATTTTTCCATGACACTCCAAGGTCGAAGTTAATAACTTAATTATTCTATACCGCAACCGCATTGGCCTTTTTATATTTTATGTATTATCTTGGCACATTTTCCCCTTTAAGATTATACTGCTCAAATCAGTGAGAAGTAATCAGGTGAATTTATTTAAGGCACATTTCAGACGATACACGTGCGAACTGCTACATCTCTGACGTTAATACATTTAGATTGACATTGCTCTTACTAAAATTCCTCTAAAATTCCTCCTACATGCTCCAAAAACCCGAAGGAATTCCTCAAGGAAATCCTATGTGTGTATGGTGAATTCTGTTGAGATATTCGTGCGAATCTCTGGACTCCTCTCTATTGAGGTTTTCCTCACAGCCGATCGTACTGTGTGTATGGGCAGGAGGTTCTTCTCAAAAGACTAGCCTTCGTCTATTCCCGTGGCTACTTGGGACTTGAGCAAATCCTCGAGGCCATTCTTCGGATTTTCGGGAGCGTGAGGAGACGTATTTTGAGATTTTCCTCGAGGACTAAAATTCCTCTAAAATTCCTCATACATGCTCCAAAAACCCGAAGGAATTCCTCAAGGAAATCCTATCGTGTGTATGGCTGAGATTCTGGTTGAGATATTCGTGCGAATCTCTGGACTCCTCTCTATTGAGGTTTTCCTCACAGCCGATCGTACTGTGGTGTATAGGGCAGGAGGTTCTTCTCAACAAGACTGAGCGCCTTCGTCTATTCCCGTGGCTACTTGGGACTTGAGCAAATCCTCGAGGCCATTCTTCGGATTTTCGGGAGCGTGAGGAGACGTATTTTGAGATTTTCCTCGAGGACTAAAATTCCTCTAAAATTCCTCATACATGCTCCAAAAACCCGAAGGAATTTCTCAAGGAAATCCTATGTGTGTATGGTGAATTCTGTTGAGATATTCGTGCGAATCTCTGGACTCCTCTCTATTGAGGTTTTCCTCACGAGCCGATCGTACGTGTGTGGTATGGGTAACGGAGGTTTCTTCTCACACAAGACTAAGCCTTCGTCTATTCTCGTGGCTACTTGGGACTTGAGCAAATCCTCGAGGCCATTCTTCGGATTTTCGGGAGCGTGAGGAGACGTATTTTGAGATTTTCCTCAACGAAAGTCTTCGGGTTTTTCGGAGCGCGTGAGGAGTCTTTAGGTTTAAAACGCATGAGAGTCCTCATCAGAGAATAACCACACACCAGTAAGCGAAGAGTTCGTATATTATTTTTTAATACAGTTTCAAAAGTATTTTTCTTAGATGAATGGGCAACAGCAAACTTTCTCCTGTACGATTTCCAAAATGCAAAGGAAAAATGTATCGATGAAAGATAATAATACTGGAAAATGAAATATAAAGAAGAACCAACGCATAATGAAAGAAAAAACAATCGAAAATATTAAGTTTAAAACATAAGCTTAAAATAATGCATAATACTAAGAAGCAACAGCAGTATGAATCTTTCATTTAAAACAACCTCTTCACTGGTTCATGGACTCGAACATTTTGTGTTTTTTTATTGGTTAGACATGCTCATGTATTGTATCGCAGTGTTCATTTACTATCCTATGAATGAATTAAAAAATACAAGAACACTTTATACGTATGGTGGCCATTATTACGCATCTAAAGACTACCAGCGGAGAAGTATCGATTTTTTGAATCAGTACAATCAATTTTTGGAATCATGATCAATTTTTTATTACTCATAAATTATTTAACAGAATATAATTTGATGTAGTTCAGGTCCTAGAGCGAATGAGCAAATTAGTTTAGGAATTATTAGTCCATTATTATCAACGCGACAGCTTATGGTGAACGAAGGTATTTAGTATAACGTTTTCGACTCTTCCAAGTACTTCCTTGCTCCTGCAAATTAGCAATTTTCAAATCTAAGTTTTTCATCAAAATACATAGTTTAGTTACTAAATTAGTTAACCCATTAAACGCCGCTATATGAACTGCATGAAAAATCTAAAAAGAATTTACTTTTTTCACGAAAGGTTACATATCTCCAGTACAGCGCAGTTGAAATTTTCAAAAAAACTTTAACTTTTTAGAAATTGAAGGTGGTTCCTGTAATGGGAGCTTTGGCGCTTTGGAAGGGAAAAATAATCCGCGGTTTCAGCTGCGTTTCTACCGCGTTCGGTTCCGTTTCTACTTATTTTTCCTTTCGCGTTTTAAAAGAACCGCGTCTTAAATATTATACATTCTTGTACTTTTATGTCTATAACAAAAATTCATGCATATATATATAATATATGTGTATACGTGTGTAATCTTTTTCAAAATGGGAGCTATATTTCATTTACATTGCACATGAAAAGATGAATACTAAAAGTAAATAAACTAAAGTAATAAAGGCAAGAAAAAAAAAAAAAACTATAACATAGAAAAAAAGCTTAGCCAATCCTTTAATCAATTTTTAGATTTTTTCATGAAAGTGTGAAGTACAATTTTTATGCATCATTACATTGCATTTTGTACATTTGGTTCGAGTGTTCTTTTTACAAAATTTACACCGATATTGTTTCTCAGCGCTTATAATGAAATGGTTCACTCCATCAAAACGAACAGTTGAGTTTACCGGTACGCAAGGGGATTTATATTGCCTTATTTTGAACTTCCATTAGAACTGTAGTAATTGTTTTTAAAATATTAGTTGTTTCGTTTCGCCCTTGAGCTCTTTATGAATTCTAAAGGTTGTGCAACATCAACTATATTTAGTGTATTAGTGAAAAAGGCCACTACCATTTTTTTCCCTTTGAACCGAGGTCTGTACGTACTAAGAAATTGATCTAAGAGATCAACATCCCCACATATTTATTGTATAATAAAATTAGATGGGGTTGGGGCAAATCATTTTTTTTGGAGGGGGGGGGGCACCATCTTTTGACTAGTCAAAATTTAGCTTCCACTATAAAATTCGACACTATTTTATTATCCTTCCATTTTACAACAATGCAAAGTTCTCAGTTTGAATGGCATTTCATTTTCTTGTAGATAAAGTTCAGCACAAAATACGAAAGCTGATTCCGCCCAAATAGCATAATTCGCATGGGAAGCAAAAACATGATACTGCTCTCAGTCTATCTTGAAAATAGTGGTAACATTCACAAAACATAGTTCAACAAATATTTTTTCAAAAAACCCAGAAATCACTACACGCGTCTCGTGACGTAGGTTACCCCTTTGCACCTAGCAGCATTCCTTTCTTCATTGTAAGCGCGCGTTCACAAAAGACGAAGAAAATTTAAAAATCCATTGATTTAGTTTTTTACATTTTCATAAAAAAAGCAAAGTTCCATTTTTTGGGGAAAATGCGGAAAAACATATAAAGTTCAAAGATCCTACTGATTTTTTTTTATAATGTACTTCAATTTGTTGAACTTCATATGGGATAGGTTTTTTATGAATAATTCTAATTTCTTCAAAGAAAAAAAAAGTAGATGTTCCCGCAATGGGTTTCTGTAAAAGAAAATAATCAATCATTTTACAATTGAGAAATGTTTACATTTAAAAACGAAAACTAACACATTATTTGGAGTACGTACGTTTCTTGAACATTGGATTATATCTGTTAAATGACTCATTATTCAGTAAAGCTATTGCATGTTGTTTAAATCAATCTAATTCCCAAACATAGTCTATCTGTGTTTACAGACCATTTCACAACACGCAATTTCATTCATAATTGGTAAACGTAATAACTAAACGTTCATTTTAGCACTAATTTCTCAACTATGCACAAATTCTGGCACATGAATATTTTACCATAAATGGCTTTTAATCCGGATAAAATGAATTGTTTTGATATCCAATTAACTCATCTTCGAATACTGAAATATAGATTAAACCACTTTATTAGGAAACTCATGTCTAAATAATTTAATTACTAATTTTAAATTGAATGACAATATCTCTCCTTAAACTACTAAAATTAAAAAGTCCCATTAGGGTGGAGGATAACATATATAATGACTGTGTTTTGACCTAAAGGGGATTTTTTAATAAATACAAATAAAAGCTTTAGATAACCGTTTTTCTCTTTCGCTGGACTTGTTTCTTTAGCGAGTGTAAGATATTTGTTTGTTGAGATTTCATAATAAAATCTCATCCTAACTAACCTGATTCACGCTCGACTGTGACTGCGTTCGAACCCCCCCCCCCCTTTTTTTAATAAATATTGTTAATCTTTTTTTTTTTTTTCTCAATAACAATAAAAGTGTTTTGTTAGCTTATTTTCCACTGATAGTTGTGAAAAAGTATTTTGAATGATGTCTTAGTTTTGAAGTATATCAAAATTGAATGAACATTTCCCCAAAATCGTATTAATTTAGTAAATCATGTAATAAATAATACATGTGAAAATAGAAGCAATGCTCGGAAGGTATTCCTACAATTCCGGATTTCAAAAATACCTTTAATCCAACGCATTTGACTACTTTTTGGCTATCTTATAGTTTTTTTTTTTAATTTTTTCATTGACCTGTTTTTCTGGAAAACTTTTGGTAACAGCATCAGTTTGATGCTACTGAAATCGGGTTTTCCCGTTTTAGTGTGAGCAGGAAACTGGCTTCGCAAATTTGATTACTTACTAATGTTCGGTTCTTGATTGACCCATTATCAATACTGATAACTAAACATTTTATCTATATGCTTGATCGTAATTCGCGTAAGGACCTTTTTTTTTTGTTGGGCGGGGGTGGGTGGGAGGTAATCAACTTTAACCTTTTTTTTGGAAAATTTTGCTTAGAATAACTAAGACCGAATTTCTTGATACATGAGCATTTTTAACACACACACAAAAAAAGATAGAAGCCTTTACAGAACAACTTTGTCAAAAATATGTTAAAAGTAATTGCTTAATGTCCCGTAAAGTTATACAATAATAAAATTTTGATGCCAAGATGCAAAAGCTGGTATTTTACGTAGCGAAGAAAAAAATAACCTTATCAAATAATTGATTAAAAACCATATTATCTACAGCTTTTGACGGAAGTACTTTTTAATTATTTAAAAAGTGCATTCAAGTTTATATTCATAACGTTTGAAAATAACTTTTTTTGATTTCATCCACATTTTTCAATTTTAAATTCAAAACGATTTGTAAGCTATTTGCAAATATATTTATAATCAACATAATATGGCAGCTAAAAGCATCCAATTACTTCAAGGATTAAAATTTGTTCTCAAAATATTCCGATTTATGATCAGGCAGTTATATTTCAAGAACCACTTCACTACTAATTTTACAAATTTCTTAATGTTAACAAACAAGTTCAACAGTCATTTTTCGCCTCAAGGTATTATTACTTATTTCAATGAACAAAGAGAGATAATGAAGCTTTAATCTTCCATCTAATTTAAGTTTGAACTTAACTGTGGTTGTTAGTATTTCCGTAAAGCAAACGATTATAATAATTTAATCTCTGTTTGTAACTTCAAAATTTAATTCAACACTGTGCTCGCTAAAATACTGGCAGAAACTCCATTAACTGAACATTAATTTAACTTTAGCTGGAATTATTGGCTATCAACTATCGTTAGATAGAACAGTCTTCCGTCAGAGTTTGAGTATAAGTTATGAGTCTATGTTATCGTTTCAACTAATATCTAGTCCCCGTAATTCTGCCACTAATCCTTTTGATTAATTTTGTGTACAGAGATGGAAATTCATTGAAGGTTTTTATTTTTTTTTCTTTTCTACATACGTTTTATCCATTTTGACGAGAACAACCCTGAGTAAACAGAAAAAAGTAAGCATAAAACTGATTAGTAAGGGCGAGGATTCTTCTTGTTTTTGGGATTGAATTTAAAGATTTAGCAGCAGAATTTATCAAAAAAGTGTAATGTTTAAGGGGTTTTTTTCTCTCCTTACATGAATTACTTTTAGTTTACTCCTTACATGAGTTACATTTAGTTACTCCTTACATGAATTAAATTCACTTTTAGTTCATTTTCCAATGTATTCTTAGATGAAGTAGTAAATTTAACTCAGACAAATCAGAAGGTAATTTATTTGTGAGAAATACAGAACTAAGTTTATTACGTTTTTTATTTGTTGGTTATTATCACAGTTTCGTTAAACTAGTAAATTATATCACTTTGATTATAGTATGGCTCTACCTTAAAAAAATGCGCTACAAAAGAAATTTTTTTAGTAAATTGAGAAAACTAGATTTATGTACTTTAGAGAATTAAAATCACGTCGATTCAACCGTTCTATATGTTTTCACTTAGTAATTTTTCTTAACTACGCTGCTGCAAAGCAGCACCTGTCAGTACTGTCTTAACATTACTGCCACATGGGAGGCGACTTGGTTGGAAGGCAGATAGGTGATTGGTAAATAGTTGAACTATTGATATACATCATTCAACAACACTTTTTGTTTCTGTCACTGACACCACTTTAATTTTTAGTCTCTCGTATTGATGTCAGGGTTTGTTCAACATTTGACGTATATTTTATCGATGGCTTTTGTACAGTATGTTCCAAAAGCTTTAAAAGTATTTTATTGTGTTGCAGAATCTAATTATGTTTGAAATTAATTAAAAATATTATAGCTTGAAAAATGCACTTTCTTTTGGTCACCTGACTTAAATAAAAAAACTAAAAGATTGATTGAAAAATGCGTGGAATTAACCTTAGAGCTGTATTTAGTTGTAAAAGCTAGAAAGTGCTAACTTTCAAGGACTTTGATAATTTCCAGTTTAAAGGTTTTGCATTTCAGCATGAAATATAGTTTATTATAATCCTAAAAATCAAGAAATATCTGTAAATAAACAAACATTCTTTTCCCTAACGAAATTCAGACAAAGTTTTGCACCGAACACGTAAAAGCAGTCCGACTTTGATGTCAAAATCATTCGTTCAATACAAAAATCGATGCATCTATTGCTGAACCAGCATTTAGAAGATCACAACAGTCGAAATACGGAGAGTTTTGCCTTAGGTATGCTATTAATGAGGTAAAAAGTCCGATAATGTGGTCAGATCGATTCTGCATCAGGAATTGTTTTGAGTTTTCTTTGCCGATAGTTTTGAAACCGACTTCACCATACCGTTTTGCAGATAATACTTTGTGATGTAGTGGGAGTAAAAGGCATTTTAAATAAATGAAAAGAAAAGTTTTCAATTTACTTTCTTTTGTACTAGGTCTTAATTATAATAGTACAACTAATGGATTCTTTTACTTCAAGGAATCGTGTACGTAGAGGGGGGGGGGACCAACGTGTTGTAACAAAGATGTTATTCATTGTCAGTAAAAATAGTTTCTGAATATGTGTGTGTGTGTGTGTTTATATGTATATAGAATATAAAAATCAGCCATGATATTTTGTACTAAATGATCATAAACACAATTTGCTGCAAAATACTTTTATGTCATAATTTGCCTGCAAAATATTTTATCGAAGTTTAATCGTCACCTTTTTCGCATATTTTGTAGCGTAAAGTTTCCATAATAAGTAGGTCAGATAGGATGATGGTCAAAAAGTCGAGAATTTTCAACACTTACTAAAATATTATGAAAACGTTGCTCAAAATGGTTCCGCGTTATCGATAGATAAAATTAACCCTTTTCCAAAAAGTTAGCGAGTTTTTGACATTCTTTTATCGATTGAAAAATCGTCTCTCAATTTTTTTGGGAAACCATCAGCTTCAATAAACTTCTGGCAGTCTGAACAGAGAGAGAGTGTTTTCTAAAGGACATACATCCGGTTTTCCCCTACTTCAGGAAGTTTAGGACATGTGGTTATCTTCTTTGGGATCTTCTCTCTCCCCATTTTAGTTTTGATTTTCCCAAGAGAGTTTCAACATGCAGAAAGCTATTTTCTGTGTTTACAAAATATACTTTCTACCAAAGTTGTGAGTTAAGACTATGTATTATACTATAAATAAGTCGTTTTTTATGAGCATTTTTAAGTAAACCTTTTACGCAGAAAAGAAAATTTTTCGCTCATGCAAAGTGAAAATAAATATTCACATATTTGTTCAACAAAGGTCGAGATGATTGAAAATCTTTTTGGCGTTTGAAAATGCAGTTATTTACAATACGATGAACCGTTTTGAGTATTTAGAGAAAATGTAAAAGTTAACGTTAGCCAAAAGGTTTGGCACTTGCTTAAACTTTCTCTGGAATAAGAAAAAAAAAAAAAAAAAAACTAAAACAATACTCAATGTCTGCTTGGCATCAATTTTCATTGTCCACGTCAAACCCGTAATTGACACCGCATTATGGCGTATTCTTGTTTACATATGGTTTATATTTCCCGTGACCACTAGGTTGGAGCGGAAAAAATGAATTTTTGATTTTCGTAAACGAGTACCTTTCATTTACTGTGAATGAGGCTAAGTAACAATTCTGTAAAATATTTCACTTTTGCGATGTTATCTTTAGTCTGCGCATTTGGCCTAAAGTTTTAAAACTTTTGATTTTTCTTAGATTTTTCAAATTTTTTTTAATGGCAAAACTAATGACGGGTGGTAATTAAATGAAAGAAAAAGGTTTGAAATATACAAGGAATTTTTTAAAACCATTTTAGATTATGATTTCACTTCGTGCATTGCGCTCAAAAATCATCAACTTTCCCAAAATTTTTGATATTTTCAACATCTTTTAACTCAGTATTCCCTCTCAATATTCACTTGAAGTGTCTTCAAACTTTTTAAAATTCATTTTGTAATTACTTTGAATTTGAACGGTGCAACCCTTCGCTAGCTCATGTGGAACTACCCAAGACGAACACGAGGAGGTGACCGCACTTCGAGTCGTGCACGTGAGCCCTTCCTTCCAACCAATGTGAGCACGTATTTACATTTCTAAGAAACGTTTTCAACAGTTAAATTGTTCCTTTGTGTCGTAAATGGATCAAATATTTCTGTCAGATATCCTCGTTTTTACTAACCTTTTTTTTTCCTGTGATTACATACTAATTTTGAAGACCTTGTGACCTATTGGACAGCTCTTTCAACTGATTGAGTATTTAGTAATTTTTTTTTTTAAAGCGCATTCAGAAATCATATTTAAATTCTCAGCTTCCCTGCTAAAAATGACACGTAGAGATCAATAAAAATAATTGTACGTGGAAATGGCCAACGGATATCAATAGAGCTAAATCAGTAGAGGTCTACTGAAATCAGTTGAACAAGATGCTATGGATCTCTATTGATATTCATAGATTCTACGGTTTTGTTCCACAGACATCACTAGAAGATGCTATGGATCTCTATTGATATCCATAGATTCTACAGTTTTATTCTACTGATATCACTAGAAGATGCTACGGATCTCTATTGATATCTATTGATTCTCCGGTTTTGTTCTATTGATATCACTAAAAGATGCTATGGATCTTGTTTTGATCTTTACTGATATCAATAGGTCTCAACTGATTGAACAGTATTGATATCCGTAAACCATTTCCCCATACAATTTCTTTTTATTGATATGCACGGGTAATTTCTACTAGGGATAGAACTACTCGAACAAGGTGGTGTGTCATTGCACAGGTGGTGTGCAAAATATCCAGCAGAACAAAACTGATATATACAGTTTATAATAGCATTAATTAGCCACAGCATATAAATTTTGTACATATCAGGGCATAACACTACATTGAAGTCTCAAATTTTAATGAATATGCATCGAGACTTGTATCCACTTCAATCCACTTTCATGCAATAATGCTCTAACACCGTCTAAAGCTGTGCGGTTGAATCTCTCCGCTACGCCTACTTGTTGTGGTGTATAAATCGAAGATCGTTCAATTTTAATTCCTCGTTCATTTAGAAATGTTTCGAATTGCTTGTGGCAAAATTCTAAGCCATTGTCGGTTCTAACCGATTTTAATTTTAGATTTAATGCTCGTTCTGATCTGGCTAAATAAGTTTTAAAGCAATCAAATACCTCGCTCTTGTTTTTATTGTAAATACATCGACTTTTCTAGAATAGTCGTCTATTATCGATAAAAAATACAAACTACCTCCTAGGGCACGAACAGGAGCGGGTCCCCACAAATCCATATAACATTTATCCAACACATTACTTGTTAATGTTCCATAATTTCTGCTTAAAGACGCTCTAGTAGATTTTGTAATTTTACAAGTTACACAAGAATCAAAATTTCCCGTTACTTTTTCAATACATTTAACAGTATTGTTAGCACTCATATTTTTAAGTAAATTAGCATTAACATGACCAAATCTTTTATGCAAGTCATTAATAAAATGGAAACATTATATGCATTCAAATTAAATATTTCGGATTTCCTACAATTAGGTATACCGTAAATAACATACAATTTTCCTACTCTATTAGCAGTTATCAATATTCGTTATTTTTAGTAAAAATTCTCATTTTATTATTACACCAAATTATTTTGTATCCTCTTAAATCTATGTTTGCCCCTCCAATTAAATTTCTACGCATATTAGGGGTATAATAAACATTTCGAAGAGTTAGCTTAACAAAATTTCCGTTATCTTTAACATAAAATATAACATCACCTATTCCCTTTATTTCACTAGTGCAATTCTTATCCCCTATTAAAACTTCACGTTTAGAAACAGGAATTATAAATTCAAACCATTCTTTCGTGTTGCAGAAGTTTCCAGTCGCTGCAGAGTCTATTAAAAATTCTCCGAGTTCCGGCGTTTCTTCCTTACTTGAGACTGACGAATTCTGAACTTCCACATCATCCGTGTAGAAATTATGGCTGCCGCTTGATTGGGACGATTTCGAGTAGCTATTCGGTCTTTTTTTCTTAAAATAACAGTTCTTTGATAGATGATTATTCTTTCCGCAATAAGTGCACGGCCCCTGAAAAGATTCCCTCACTCACAGCCTCAGCTTGCTTCCACTGTGGTTGTTCGGAAGCTGCTTTTTCTTCCATTTAGGGGTTGTATTCCAGTTCGAACTGTCTTCCAATTTGGAAATATGTGAGTTGTCTACTGGGAGATTGCCCTCGTCTTTCAATTTTAATTGAATTCTTCCTGATTCGCTTATTAGCTGCTAGCTGTAGCGCCACATTGTTGTAAGTGAATTCCTTATCATCCAGCCGATACAATATTTGAACCAGGTTTTCAAATTCTGCGGGCAGTCTTCTTATTAGTTGAAACGTTGCTAACAGTTCTAATATTTCAAATCCGGCATTTTTATATTATAGTTGCTTTTCTTTTACTCTTTGGCAGAAAATTCCGACTGTTTCTTCGTCCGGAATGTATCTCAGTTCATAAAATTCATCAATTAAAGTAGCTATTCGAGCACGGGAACTTGGTTCAAAATTTTCTTTTAAAATAGTCCAGGCTTCTTTACCATCTTCGGTGCACTGAATCAATTTTAAATATTGCCGTTCAACACTTGAATAAATTGTTGTGTACGTTCTAGCTTTTCTCTGTTCAAAATTTCTTATCTGTGCTTCCGGGGATCCTGCTGCAGGTTGTGTTGGTTCACCGACGACGAATTCCCAACATCCTCTATCTATTAGGACAACTTTCACATCACACTTCCATGAGCTGTAGTTGAATGTATTCAGCTTTGGAAAGTTTATACTGCTGTAGTTTTCTTGTAGACTATTCTCCATTTTCTTCCGACACATAATTCCAACAATATGACGAAAAGTCTATGCTCATTCACCAGGGTTTTTACGGCTGAAATGAATGGTTGAACCACATGTCTGTGATGATTTGAAAGAAAACTATTGATTTTTTTCAAACATAAAGGAAAAAAATGACCGGCATAATCTATGAATCTGTAATATCAGATTTTAAAAAGTCAGAAATTTTATCAGTTAAAATTTCAGTCTAAATAAATTATTTTAAAATTATAGTTATCTTTATTTACAAAGTTTAAAATCATCTGCTTTATCATTATTATTATTATTAATAACCTTCCTAGCTCACTAATTTTACCGAGACTTACTACTTAAGTTTAAACTTAATGATTTCATTTCTACATCAATTGGAATTAGTATACTACCTGTCGAATTTCTATTGATGTCAATTAAAGCTTTAAGTGATATCCATTGGGATCAGTATCCTACTGACCAAGATTTCTATTGATATCTATAAAGCTTCTATTGATATCTATTGAAATGCTTTCCTACTGACCAAATTTCTATTGATGTCAATAGGGCTTCTACTGATATCCATTGGGATGCTTTCCTACTGACCAAATTTCTATTGATGTCTATAGGGCTTCTATGGATATCCATTGAGGATATGATCAATAGGCTACAGGTATCAATAGCTTCTATCGATACCAATAGAGACATCTATAGAAATCAATTCATATCAATAGAACTCTACCGATATCAATAGATTTTTCTATTGATCTCTACGTGTCATTTTTAGCAGAGTTCCAGTTATTATTGTAAATATTGTGTTGTTAAATTACGTGTAAAAGGTGGCTTTGTAATTTCCACCATCATGACAAGAAATCATATCGATGTGTTCTATTTTTGGTTTATGTATGTAATGTATGAAAAAAGTTTTTTTTTTTTAAATCTATTTTTGAGAGCGTTCTCACTTGTTTGCTTGTTTGTTTTCCAGATTGAGCGTTGAGAATACGATTTAAAACAAGTTTTTTTATATGCTCTCTCTTATGAACTACCAACGATAACAGCATATTTCTAGGGTGCAAAGTATACATTGTTTTGAATAGATGTGAATACAATTTGTTGTTTTTCCCCGGAGAGATAAGTGTAACTCTTTATAATCTCACACAAATTCATAGCTAAATTTGTAACGTCTGCACTTTATATTAAAAGAGCAAAGACACTTTTACCGCGAAAGTTACGAACTTTTTTAAAAATTATAGTCTAAAGATCATGGTTGCTGTAGCCAACCATCTGGCTTGGGAAAGCTTTCTTGGACTTCTGTTTCATAATTTTTTGGATAGTTTCCTAGTCAAAACTACTTTGCTCATCTTATGAAAATACTGTTGCTCAGTACTTAAATCATTTTTATTGTCAAAATCGATCTGATCAATGACAAATTCTATAGGTTCATATTGAACTCATTTGAAAGTATAATATCTTGTTTAGCTTCGTCTCAACAGGCCAGGAAAATCACTTCGGTCCACTGGTAGGTCCATCTAGCTTTTGCAAAAAATGCCGCAAATTAAATTCATTCAAATGTAATTGACAAATATCCCATTACAGAGATCTACCAAGTTTTTCTTCCGGTTTCCGTAATACACCTTTGTATTTTCCTATCTTTGTAATGCATCCATCAAAACCAATGCAATCAATTCCCTACGCAAAAAACAACTTATTGTTCCTGACTTATCTAAGACGTATAAATGTGTGCTCTCATTGGTTGGAAACAAGGGGAGCGCGAGTGGCACTCAAAGTGCGGCCACTTCCTCGTGGTGAGTTCTGGGTAATTTCAATGAGCAAGCAACGAGTTAAGTAGTCAAAAAAAAAAAAAAGATTAAGAAAATGTTTTGAAGAGACTTTTAGTAAATATTGAGAAGAAATATTAAATTATAAAATTTCTGCTTAATATTGAAACTATAGGACATTCCGGAAAATATGAACTTTTCCTTCCATTTAATAACCATCCGTCACTAGTTTTATCATTTGCAATATTTTTTTTTAAGTTGAAAAAAATATTTAAAAAAAATTCAAAACTTTAGGCCAAACGCGCAGACTAAAGATAACGTCGCAAAAGTGAAATATTTTACAGAATTGTTACTTAGCCTCACTCACATTAAATGAAAGGTACCTGTTTACGAAAATCGAAAATTCGTTTTTTTCGCTCCACCCTAGTGACCACAGCACACTGCAAAAAATGGATGTTTTTACGATATAATACAGCTAATTTTATAGTTACAAACTGTAAAAATTGCTAATTTGACAGTAATTAAAGGCAATATTGCTAATTGCAGTTTAGTATTGTGCATTTTACAATTTTGAACTGTAACCTCTGCTGCCAGTATTATAGTGTAAAAACAATAGTTTATTTTTTACATTGTATCAGCAGGGACGTCATTTCAAGTTTTTCCAGGGGGGGGGGGGGCAAAGGGTGCAAACACAATGCAATTTCATCGGAAAACATTGAAAACCAAGCCCACTTATATGTAAATACATTGATTTCTCAAAGTCGGGGGGGGGGGGGCAATTGACCCCCCCTGCCCCCTTAAATGACGGGCCTGTGTATTAGAGACCGGGTATAGCTGATACACTTTTTACATTAATTTATCTTAGTTTTGGTACTAATATTACGTACCGAAATAAAATGTCATGTTATACTGCTGCTATTTTCTCAGCAAATAGGATTTTTTTCATTAATGAATAAGTAATTATCCTCCCTTTTTTTTACTGTATTAATTTGACCCAACATGAGTCAAGTCGCTGATGAAAATATAATAAAACGTTGCCTGTTTGTATTCGAAAAATGTACAGAATTTCTTGTATTTTATTTCTCATGAATTACGGAACCTTAAAGTGCTTTCTTCCAATAAGTTTACAGAATAATATTTCTTTATTTCTAAAAATTTGCTGTTTTTAATACCAATTGTGTGTGTTTTTCACAAAATACCTCGGTAATTTTGTTTTCAATTATGTTGCCTTCTCTTTATGTCTTTTTTAAGACTCTGCAATTTTACGTCAGAATCCGGATGAATGATTTCCATTATATTTTGTTATTGAATTGTCCGGTTTATTTTAACACGCATTTACGCATGTGAGAAATAAAAATCTCCGATAACTTAAATAAAAAAATAAAGAAAAGCTGGGAACCTTTAAAAAACTTTCAAACCCTTGAAAAACTATCTTTCTGTTAAAAAAAGGACTGCTTAATATACTACGAAAATCTTTTAGGTATTTTTTTAAAGAATAATCTTTAAATTAAATACATGTACAAGATAAACTTTTTGCTTACTGGAGTTGTAAATGTTGCTATTCTGTTCCAAGATGGTATTGCTTCAATTAAAGCAAAAAAATCCACAAAACTTAAAATTATATTTTTCAAAAATTACATCAGCTCTTTTCTAATATTTTCTTTACGGTACTCTCATGTTGAGGCTCACTATGCACTGCACAGTAAAAAATGAATGCTGTTTTTACAGTATAATACAGCTAATGTTATAGTATTAAATTGTAAAAAATTTCTTATTTTACAGTGATAAACTGTCAAATTGTTCATTTTACAGTACTAAACTAAAATTACTCATTTGACAGTAATAAGCTGTAAAATTGCTAAGTTTACACTTTATTACAGTGCATTTTACCGTTTTAAACTGGATCTCCTGCTGTCAGTATTATACTATTATTTTTACAGTATAATACAGCTGCATTTACGGTAATAAACTAAAATTAATAACTTTACAATAAGAAACTATAAAATTGCTAGTTTAACAGTTTATTACCGTGCATTTTACAGTTTTAAATTGGAACCCCGGCTGCCACTATTATACTGTAAAAACAAATTTCATTCTTTGAAGTGTGAGATTTTTTTTTTTTTTTGTATTAGCTTCAAACTGAACAATCACTACAATTTTGCCTTGGTCGACACTTCCTCACCACGAGTTGTTGTTTCCTGTCTGTTTCTCTTTTTCATAGATGTATTTACTTCCATGCAATGCATTTCGTATCACTTGAAACCTTACAATTTCCTAAGGGTCACTATTTTATTCTTAAACTTGGTTATTTTACAGCAAAAAAAATCTCGTATTTGGCTTCTTCTTTCTTCTTTTTCTAGAAATAAGCATTCATCTTCTTAAAGTGTCCGAACTTCTTCAACTAGATTTATTTCGAAAAAGAAAAATGAACCTCAAGGGTTTTTGTTTAGAACATTTTCTGAGCCCAATGTCCTTTATAAAGAATGAACTACTTTAGCTGCTGTTCGAGCATTAATTTCAATTAATTTAAAGGAAATGGATACCTGTTATGTTTTATATATTTTGCAGTTTTATATAGGTAGATGTTTGGAAATGTTTGGTTAATTCTTGCGTCTTTCTCTCAACACACTGCAAAAAAAAAAACAAAAAATTACTTTACTTTTCCAGTACAATACAGCTAATTTTATAGTAACAAACTGTACGAATTTTCTAATTTTACAGTAATAAATTATAAAATTACTCATTTTACACTAATAAATTATAAAATTGCTCATTTTACAGTAATATACTATAAAATTGCTCATTTTACACGAATAAATTATAAAATTGCACATTTTACACTAATAAATTATAAAATTGCTCATTTTTCAGTAATAAACTATAAAATTGCTCATTTTACACTAATAAATTATAAAATTGCTCATTTTTCAGTAATAAACTATAAAATTGCTCATTTTACACTAATAAATTATAAAATTGCTCATTTTTCAGTAATAAACTATAAAATTGCTCATTTTACACTAATAAATTATAAAATTGCTCATTTTACACTAATAAACTGTAAAATTACTGCTTGACAGTAATAAACTGCAAAATTGCTAATTTGAACTTCATTACTGTGCATTTTCCAATTTTGAACTGGAACCTCGACTGCCTGTATTGTACTGTTGTTTTTTCAGTATAATACAGCTAATTTTGTGGCAATAAACTAAAATTTCTGCTTTAAAGTAATTAACTGTAAACTTGTTAAGTTTACAGTTTATTACTGTGTATTTGACAGTTTTAAACAGGAACCTGTGCTGACAGTATTATACTGTAAAATCAACACTTTATTTTTTGCTGTGTACGGACATTCTTCCACTTTTTAATTGTCGAATGTAGATTTTTGAATAAATTATTTTTCTAAACACATATGTCATTCATGTCTTTCAAACTGAAGTTCTTGTAAATTATTTCTTCTCTACTAATAATAAAGCTGAAGGTTTGTCTGTCTTTCTTTCTTTCTGTCTGTTACGCGCGTAGCGCCAAAACCGTTCGGTCGATTTTCATGCCACTTGGCACAAAATTAGTTTGTAGCATGTAGTTTTGCACCTCGAAGCGATTTTTCGAACATTCCATTTCGTTCTTTTTCTATTCGAGTTCTTAGCGGAAATTCGATAAAATAGGGAAGAAATATTCCACACACATTTTCAAGTCTTATGTCATTCGAAAGCTTGAAATTTTCTGCACAAAATGAAGTTTTTTCGAAGTTTCTACGATCATCAGGGGAGCTGTAAGAATTGTTTTTAGAATCCCGAAATTCAAGGCTTACCTTCAGTAAAGCAAGCCAAACGATTCTAAAATGGATCAGCTCGATAATAAAATTTGTTTGAAAAGAGAGATGAAAAGAATTATTTTATCAACGGAAATCAACTTTTCATGTTGTTACTATGGTTACGTGTTCATACTTATTTTTGTTTCGTTCTTTTTCCAGGGTTGCCAGACGTAGTATTTTTGATTCTACGGTAGTATTTTTTCGGCCCAAATAAGGAGCGTAGTATTTTTCTGGCAACCCTGTTTCCAATATACTAATGACTTAAAAGATTTGGCGGATTTTTTTTTTTTTCATTTTCATAGATTTCGCATTTCAGCAACATTAATTTTGGCTACGTTTGGAAACAGTAGTATTTTGTAATATTTTTTTTAGAGGAGGCGTAGTATTTTTTTGTTCCAATTCTCTGGCAACCCTGTCTTTTTCCCGGTGAAGATGCTTTGGGACCCTGCTTGGCGCGTTTTCAAAAAGTCAACTACGCAAAATAGCTAGGGTTACCACGCTTGGCGTGCCTATCGTTCATTTAGCGAGAAAAGGGTACCTAAAGCACAGATTAACGAAATATCGTATCAATTTCGATATTGCATCGTTTTTTTAAAGTGTTTCATTTCGGAAAATGTATTGTTTTGTTTTTTAAGCTAGGAAAGAAAACTTTCTTCTTCTTTTAAACTTTGGTAAGATTTCTGTTGATTTCTGTTATCAACAAAATTGTTCTTATTTTCTCTTTTGGCTTATTTTTGTCCATCTCCCTTGGGGTTGCATTCGAATGTTCTAAGGGGGTGTTTTACCCCATTTATCGGGTAAATCAGTGTTTTCAATGCAAGGTGATATGAATTGGTTAACAAAAGTGATATGAATTGGCGCGATCACTTGGCGATATATCGCCAAGCTTTTGATCGCCAAATATTTGACGCCAAATTGGCGAATTTTTTTTTTTTTTTTTTTTTTTGATTTAGGTTCAATTTGGCGCTGTTGGCGATATTTTGCGAAAAATCCACTGAATGATGTTAAAAACGACGATCGTTAGGAGATTAATCATTGTAAAATATTTTATTGCATTGTTTCGTAGCAAACTAGGGCTACAAATGTTTGAATTGTTATCTTGCTCACTCCAAGCACTATTTTAGCACTTAAGGCATCTACTAAGAAATTTACACGTAAAATTAAGTAGTGTGGGGTCCATATCAGATCTTTATATCACTTTGAAGGAATTATAGTTGAATAAAACTAAAATAGAGCATTTTTTCTGATATATCAATTATTTTACAAATGAACTTTTAATTTTATACCACGGGCAAAGCCGTGCGGGTACCGCTAGTAGGTAATAAAACTGAAACGTTTTGTGGTATATTTTTACTTGAGCTGATTTTTCTTATCAGTAAGCACTGTAGTTTTGTTTTCTTTCAGCATGCAACTAAACTAATTAATATTTCATCAAACAGTTATGGCACAGTAAAACGCTCAATAAGAGAAACAATTTACCAGGTATAGAAATTTCTGACAAATGTATTTTTAAAATCTGCTTAAGACTTTCACGGCCGGCGTCAATATGAAGAGATAACATTTCCGGGATTAATGGCTGTTACTAATTATCAATATAAAAATAGTTTCATAAGCCAATGTTGTAATAATTTATTTAATATTAGCAGTAAAACAAGCAAACAAGATAACGGCTTACTCAAACTTTTAGAACTGAAAACTAAAAACAGATATTTTTGTGTTGCCGCTACTAAAAACTTAAAATGACATTACAAGATTGGCCGTGGTCGGAATGATAAGAAAATCCAGACGTTTCGTCAAGCTTTGCGGTAGACATCTTCAATGGTTGAGTTTAGTGTGACTATTGAGCTGGGCTTCGGCCGTTCTGTTTTGATTAAATACCAGAGCGGCTGAAGTAAACATATCAGTCCCACAAAAATCAGCCACTGATAATGTCAGCCGCAAAGCTTGACGAAACGTCTGGATTTTCTTTTCCATTCCGAACACTGTCAATAAGCCCGAAAATGTTGTCGCTTTATAAATATATTCTTGATTGTTTTTTTTTTCAATCGTTTTTACAGACTTTTTACTGTACTCAGTGTAGTTTAAATGAATTGTGTTTATTTTAATTAATTTTCTGTCTTGGTTTTCTGTATTTGCGATGCAAAGCTTTTTTATTCAATGAATTGTGAAATGATCATTTTATGTAAATTGGGTTGGGTTCTTGAGTTGAATTCTTCTTTCATCCAATGTGTGTGTGTTTTTTTAACTGCGTATTTTTTCTTCCGGGTATGGCGAGAGAGCGGAATTGTTGTTTAAACTTTTCCTTTAATAGATGGAATTGCTAACAGATCAAAGCTCCTTTCGCTCGCTAATTGAATGGGTTGCGGTAGCGTGATCGCTTGGCGTCTTAGACAATAAACAATAGAGTTGGTGGAATTTTTAACAGTTTAAAATAACTGTTAATTTTATGAAATGAATTTTTTTTCGAGAAGTATTTTAAATTGCAAATTCTTTTTTCAGTTTTATTAAGGATGCATGCGTATTTAGCGTATGCGCACCACTTGATATTCTGCACCAAATGATAACATGAGGTAAATTTTCTATTTTAGCTTTTCGCATCAATTCAATCCCGCAGTTATCTGATGCTTCTCCTTTCGTATTTCTGCTTACCGCAACGCAAAATGCCACAAAGCGACCCCATGCACTGTAAAAAATGAATGTTGTTTTTACAGTATAATACAGCTAATTTTATAGCAGTAAACTGCAAAATTGCTAATTTTACAGTACTAAGCTGTTGAATTACTAATTTTACAGTGCGACACTATTGAATTGCTAATTTAACAGTTTTTTGCCGTGCATTTTACTCTTTTAAACTGGAACCTCTGCTGCCAGTATTATACTGTTGTTTTTACAGTATAATACAGCTACATTTTACGACAATAAACTGTAAAATTTCGAACTTCTGTACGAGAAGACCGTAAGAATGTGTAAAAGAAACTGTAAAATTGCTAGTTTTACAGTTTATTACTGTGCATTTTACAGTTTTAAATTGGAACTCCGGCTGCCAGTTTTATACTGAAAAAATAACAGTTAAATTTTTGCAGTGTGGTAGAGATTTGGAGTATTCAAGGGTACAAAAGTGATTTCAAGCCTTTAAACCTTCCAAAAAAGCAGCTGTTTTTTTTATTTTTTTTTTTTATTTGGCTTGTGCTGACATCAATCGCGAAGAAAACTTCATCCGTTTTTTAGTTTAGCTTCTTGGATTCTTTGACCCATCAAGTTAATGAAACTGAAGTTAACACAGTGGTATTTATGGAAACATTCATCGGTCGAAAATGACTACAAAGATGTTTTCCCCTCTAACAAATTACGATTAAATCAAATACAACCAATTGCGTCTACCAACAGAACAGCCAGAGATTTCCTTGTTCAACCAGAAGAAATATTCTATCGAAGGAATTTCCTATGATTCTATCGAATTGAACACAAGCAAGTGGTATGGATCTTTTATTCAGTCATCCGAACCACTGAAGCTCTCTGGTTAGCTAAAAACGGCTTCTATCAATAATTCGTGTATAGGAGTGAAATTTTATTTTCCTAGTGAATATGGGAGGTTCGTCTTGCTTGGCAGTTCACAGGAGTTCAGCTCCTATTTTTCTTGCACCTTTTTGTCTGAATTTAACAATGTGAAGTAAGACAATGTTTAGGTTGTTTTCTCGCGA
>JAXGGA010004435.1:0-88502 GCA_038373865.1 Uloborus plumipes | reverse complement strand
TCCTTAAATGGTACTCTCAAAATAGGTAGATAAATAAAAAAAATACACTTAGATTTAAAGTCAGGATGTAGTCAGTTATTAGGACATATGTCTTATGGCTTGACTCAATTCCTAACATGAAGGGAGTCACTTCGTGGCATCCGCTCAGAAGTATTCTATACTACACTGCAAGGTTTCTTGACAAAAACATTGTGACGTCAGCGTGACTTTAGCCTATGAAAAACGAGCTAGATAAAACATCACAGCCTACTTGGCGAATAAGAGGAGATCGCTAACAGCTTGTGAGCTCTTATTGACTCCGCCCGTAGTGACGTCAGTGTGAACTTAAGTTGCTGTCTAGTATAGTAATTCTTTTCCGACTACATACAACTCCATTCAAATATCATCAGACCAGGTACTATTATAAGTGTCCTGCAACTTCAACATCGTTGAAAATGTGTAGTATAAGTTATTTCCAATTTCTTTAAATTGTGGCACAAATCCCTTTGTTTCCTGGTACTTCACTCATGCTTTAATACGATATTATACTATCAATTTGTACTATATTTTTGTAAAAATTACCTTTGTTCGTCTACCAAGAAAACATAATTAAAAAGTCTGTGTTGTGTAGCAATTTAAGTTAAAGCAAATGCCAAATTAAAGCTAATCTAATGAGATGTCGCAAATAAAGATACAATTTGGCGTTTCGCCATTCAAGTTAGTTTTACACACTTAGTATCTAAAATACTATACACATAATTATTAACGCATAAAAATAAGAAAAGCGCTTTTTTTCAAGAGTGGTTAAGATATTAATTTTAGATAAACTGCTAAGACATTCAAGTGACGGACGGAGGCACTAAAATCTAACCATTTTTAACACCGATGTACTCATTACTTGCTTCTGTTAGAGGTCATGCAATTTTTGGAGTTTCGAACCAGAACCCAATAATATATGAAGGGTCGGGGGGAAAACCACGGTAGTCCACTTTTTGTTGAATTTAAAATGATGCTACCACCTGTTAGAAAAATAAGTGTAATTTCGTTTAGTATATGCAATATTCGTGAAAAAACACTGTAGTCCATGTATTATTGTCATTTTAGAACAAGTATACTGGGGAAGTTTATGAGTTCGTAAAGTTTAAATTTCGTTTTTCTCAAAATGAATCTAATGTGACTACCGTGGTTTTTCCCCCTGACCCTCCATATATAATTAGTTTTATTTCATTAATCACTTAGAAACTAAATTCCCCAGACATTAATTCTGAAACATCATATTTGCATTTAGAAATATAATATACGATATGACTGATTGTCTGAGAGAAGATGCGATCAATTACAGTTGCTTAATTTACGGTTGAGAATGATTTAGGTTCCAAATCAACTATCAATATTTCAGATACTTAACGTATCGTGCAAGTTCTGGAAGTAATGATCTCGAGTTGAAAACTATAAAAAACACATTTTAATGCCAGATGCGGCATTAATCTTTAGGATTCCACAAGGCCTGGAATGTTCGCTGGACAGTATTTAAAAAAAAAGTAGTATTTTTCCTGCTATCGTAAATGCATCTGAGTTTTAAAAAAATGTTTCAAGGATTTTCGGACAAACAGAATTTATGCAAAATGGGTCATACTGTATTTTTTTTTGGGGGGGGGGAGGGAGAAGTGGGTGTGAGAAATGCTACCTATGCAGAAATACTACCATAGTGCAGTTTCTTAATCAAGCGGTCGCCCTTTTTTGAAATAGAACCGTTCAAGGTACGGCTTCCGAGGTCGGACAGTACATAATGCTACTCTAACTGATAAGAAAAAGAAGAAAAAAAAGAGCAGAACTGTGCAGCAGTAAAACTAGTAAAAACTAAATTAAAGGTTACAATTTAAAAGAAAAAGAAATCAAAAAAATGCTGAAAGAAATTATTTGGGCTTTCGTTGATTGTACGTTTTCTGATAGATAAGCATATGAGTTTTGCACCAATATAATTCAAATATACAATAATTTTGTTGATCTCTGTAAAGTGTTTAAATAAACGACACCATTAATTTCACATTAAAAATTGTATTAAATTGAAATTTAGCTGAAAAAGTTATACTTTAAACTTGATGATTAGAATGTTTGCGAGATTGCTTTTGGTTTTATTTATCTAATAAATACTTAATAAAACAAGCAAAGATACAATTTAATATATACTTTTCATAAAAGTTTTGTCACAAATGAATGGTATCCAGAGGTCTTAAATGCAATTTTGGACCGTCGTTAAAGCTTACACACTTTATTGCTTTATTTTAAAAGATATTATTGATTCTCACTCTCAGAAATGTCTAGAAAATTAAATTTTCACAAAAAGCATTTTTACCTTCCAATCAGCACTTAATGCTAAAAATTAATTCTCAAAACACATAAAAATGACTAATATATTTAGTTTTGCGTCATTGTCAGCATTTTCTTCAAGTATTATGTTTTATGACACTAAATAAATCCAATTATACTCTCCAAAATACATATTGGAGATCAATTAGAAACATTTAAGCATAAAATGAGTTTAGATAAGATTTAAGTGTCATAATTTGTTTGCATCAAAAATCATGAACAAAGCAAACTTTTTAATTAAACAAGCCTTCCTTAGAACAACTTTAATTATCAGCAGCACATTTTATTATTCAATCAAAATGCATCACAAACTTAATAATTCTATGTTTGGATAAAAAGCTTTCACAGAGAATTTAGTGAAAACAAAGAGCGATAACTAAGCACTAGAAGAATGGAGGCTATTTTAAGATATTATCTTTGTTTCGCAATTGTTTTGCTTGAAGAAATTATTAAAGTTATGAATGTTTGGATAGATTAAACTGAAAGAGTAATCAACTCACACTTGGAGCATTGTTCTCAAAGAAAGTTTTTGTTAAGAGTTAGTATCATTATTTGTGCATTAGAGACTTTATCATAAATATCTAATACCTTTTATTACTCTATATTTCATTTAGAACGAGTCTTTCCAGTTACTTAATTAAACCTGCATAATTTGAGAATTTTGATTGAAACATTAAAAATACATGCAAATACATTAGGGGAGAAATCGTGAGTTTTTTAATACCGGATCTCTAATAAGAAATAGTTGAAGCTCGAGTCAGTACTTATTTAATTTTGATGAGATTTTTTTTCGAAAGACACAGTACCAGAACTGCACTGCAGTGAGTTCCGAATCCAAACTGACCCTCCAAAAATAGATTTAAACTCACCCCCAAAACTGTAAATCCAATACGAATGACGTTGTAAAAGTATTTTTTTTTAAATCACACAAAAAAATTTGCGATTGATTGATTTGAAAGACAGAAAATTGAAATGAAAAAACTATAACCAAATATCGCAATCTGACACTTTTGCTTCAACGTTTTTTTCTTTTTTCTTTTTCATTGCCTAGGATTTTTTTTTCATGCCCCAGTTTTATCGAAAACAATTACATAAAATATGTAATTTATTTTTTGCGCCTCTTTTGTTCCGGAGAACTTATTTCATTGACAATTTTAAATACCGTGATGCATTAAAAAAGAAAAAAAATCACGCTGTTAAGTACAGGGTGCGCCAGAGAAACTTACTTTTTTGAAATGTCAATAAAAACAAAACTACTGAAGTTATTGAAGCAAATGCACCCACAGCTCGATCATAGCATCCTAAGACTGCAGTTTTGCCCTAATTATGGGCTCCTCAGTTAGGAATAGCCAATGATCGAGCCGGAGGCAAAAATCCTCTTAATGTAGCTAAGATAGCCAACAAACTGGTAGATAAAGTGAATTTATCTTACCAGCGAGCGTCCGCAAACTATGGTGCGGCTCAACTCGAAATTTGAAGGCAAAAGCTGGGTAATGTGCAATGAGTTACCGCCCATAAGCCAGGGCTGAGGCAGAACTGAAGCAAATGCACCCACAGCTCGATCATAGCATCCTAACACTGCAGTTTCGCCCTAATTATGGGCTCCTCAGTTATGAATAGCCAATGATCGAGCCGGAGGCCAAAATCCTCTTAATGTAGCTAAGATAGCCTTAGGATAGTCAGTCTTAGGATGCTATGATCGAGCTGTGGGTGCATGTGGCTGGCTTATGGGCGGTAACTCATTGCACATTACTGAAGTTATTGTTTTAATTATTTTTTTATTTGAGAATACAATATCCCAATTTTTTTTTTCATTTAGTCTTGAAAATGACATCGGTTAAATGATGACCCCCATTGAGCATACACTGATTAAGACGATTTTTCAAGTTTGTGAGCACTCTTTGCAGCATATCAATTGGTATGTTGGCAATTTCGTCGCGAATGTTATTCTTGAGGTGAGCTATTGTACGTGGTCGATCAACATAAACCAGGGATTTCAAATAACCCCATAAAAAAATCGCACGGCGCCAAATATGGGGAGCGTCCTGGCCATGGGAGATCGCCTTTGAGAGAGATGAGGTGGTCTGGGAAATGTTGTCGCAACAAATTCATCGATCTCGTGCTGTGTGTGCTGTGGCTCCATCTTGCTGAAACCACACGTCCCAAATGTTCATTTCCAAAGAAATTCCAAGAGCATTTGCGTGTTTGCGAGCTGAACGCCGGGGAGAATTCCGAACTGACTTCCTCACTCCTTCGACATTTTCTGGAGTTCTGACGGTCCATTGATGTCCATGTCTGGGTTTAGCGACACTTCTAAACTCCTGAAATGAGTTAGTTAACCCACGTCAGATTCGAGTAACGGCCAGGAACGAGTGAGGAGGAATTTGAAAACGAACGCGCGTTGCGTAGCAGCAACTGAGCGACCGTTCGAAAAGTAGCTTTCGACGGCAAAGGCGCGCTGTTCTTTTGACCGTAGCATAATGGCGACTGATTAAAAGGAAAACAAAACTTGGAGATTTCCCGCTCCAGATGCGCCCACTCTCGGCCTTCTATGCAGCCAACTCACCGCGCAGGAATTTTTTCAAAAAAGTAAGTTTATCTGGCGCACCCTGTACATGTGTACCTCTAATTCTTCATCCACTTCCAGATCTAACCATCACTACCACAATGCCCTATTTTCTTATATTTCAGCATTTTTACTTTCTTCTATATCTAATATATAGAAGAAAGTATTGGATTCATGAAAATTTTCGAATGTCGAATTTTGACGGATTTGCACGTTTTGAGGTGCGCTGAGTCCATTTCGATCATTTTTGGAAAATGTCTTTCTGTCTGTGTGTGTGTGTGTGTGTGTGAGTCTGTATGTGTGTGATAAGTTTTTGTGGCCGCGCTAGATAGAGCAAAACTACTGGATGAAATCGAACAAAAATTTTTGCACACATGTACCACCATGTGAACTGGTGCACCTGACTTATGTTAGTGAATTCCTCCAAGGAGGTGGAGCAATCGCACGTGTTCTGCTCGTAGGTGATTGCTATATCTCAGGAAGTAACCGGCGGAATCAAACGAAAATTGGTCCATAGTACCCTACTGAGTACAGGTGCTGATTCAATTTGTGTGTCAATATCTCAAAGGGGGGTGGAGCAATCGCACGTGTTCTGCGCTGGGGTGAGTGCTATATCTCAGGAAGTAACTGACGAAATCAAACGAAAATTGGTCCATACGTAGACCTTATTGAGTACAAGTGCTGATTCAATTTGTGTGTCAATATCTCAAAGGGGGGTGGAGCAATCAAAAGTGCTTATTTTGTCATTGCACCTACTGTATCTTGAGAAATATTGCTGCGATTTGAATAAAATTTGGAATGACACTAACCCAATATGGAAGCAAGCATCGATTAAATTTTGGCGCCAATCGCCCCAGTGGGAGGGTGGGGTGATTTTTGCGTTTAGTCAACAATGCTAAAAATTAATTCATTTAAAAATCGCTTTCACGCTATTTAATTGTCAAAAAATCTGAAAACTTTCAATGATTTGAAATTTTTAACTGTTGCCAATTTCTTTTTACAAACAAATAAAATGTTTGCAATTAATCTAAACAAGGCTTTTGCAATGAATTCCAATTTCGCTCATTGATTCTGCATTTGCAGGGTTTTTGCGATAATTGGGAAATTGGAGCTGTCTCCAATTAATCGGGCGAGTACGTATTTTATTTTGTAACTGGAATTCATAAGATAGATATAGAATAAAGTTTCGTGACGGCCACGACAGCTAGTTATGCTTTAGTCTGAAATGTAAAAATATGTCCACTGAATTGCTAATTCAATACTCACGGCATCTAGGGTTATTCAGGCTTCCAGACCCAGCAGAAATACATAACATAGTTCTTTTTTTAACTAGACCCACATAGTATGCTGGTAGGTAACTTTTTCTCTCTCAGATTTTATGGTATGCAAAGAAGTATCTGGAGTAACGTACAGTATTTTTTTACTGATGTTGCCGAGTGTTACGAATTTAAAGACACAAATGTTATATCCCCCAACTGATTACGGGTCATTTGCCCCACTAAGGATCTAACAGGAGGATATTCCACAAGGTAGATATTATTTTCATAAATTCATATAAATTAGGGATTTAACTCGAACTACACTTTTTTGAATGAGATTCGTAATGCAGCGGTTGCTAAGATATCTGACTGCATCCAGAGGCTCATCCCCTCTAAATAAAAATATTTGAGCAAAAATGTTCTTTCACTAGCGGTACCCGCACGGCTATGCCCGTGGTTTAAACTTAAAAATTCATTTGTAAAAAATTGATATAGCAGAAAAAAAACACTATTTTAGTTATAATTCAACTATTTCAAAGAATGATATAAAAATTCGGTATAGATCCCACACTACTTCCTTTTACGTGTAAATTTCTTAGTAGATGCCTTAAGTGCTAAAATAGTGCTTGGAGTGAGCAAAATTCTCTTCTGTTTTAGCAAATTTATATCTTCATTACTTCGAAAAAAACTTCAATTATACCATTCCCAAAGCTTTCAGATATGTTGACGACCTTATTATTTTCAATTATCATTATTTTTATGATGATTCAAAAAATATCTATCCTGCGGATTTAGAACTTATTCACACAAATACAAATATTAAACAAACTTAATTTCTCGACCTTAACAACTGTTTTTCAGAAATTGATATCCTGGTTGATCTTTATGGTAAGCGTCTTTCTTTCAAATTCCATGTTAATCGATTGATTGCATGGAACTCCAATATTTCTATCAAAGTTTACCGTTATACCTTAATCAATGAAATAAATATAATTAAAAATATCTGCAACAAAGAAATTTTCGTCCAAAAAAAAAACAATAATTTTCTTAAGTCTTCGTTGAAATTCAATGAAATTCCTTCCTCCTACTTAAATTATTTTAAGTCAGTTTAACTTTAACCGCAACTCTCTGTTCTGTCCACATATCTGCTGGTTGCGCTGTTTTTCATTCAGTTCACGTATGGTATCTTTACATGTAAGTACTTGACTTTTTTGACCTTTTTGGTGTTTGACTGCGTTCCATTTTTATCTTTTACTTATGTTTTTTTTTTGGTGTTCATGTTTCATTTTACTAAAGGCTCTTGGGGAAGGTGACATGCTATTTGTACCTTCCCTCATGTCAGATAGAAAGGGCCTGGCTAACCAGGGATCTGGTCTTCCTCCTGATGACGTGCCAGTCCTTGGTTCGCCTTTTCACTTTTTCTTTTTGTATTTTTGATTATGCTGGTACTGTTATTGTTCCTAGCGGCTTTGCGCTGACATATCAGTACACTTTTGTATTTGTGTGTCTTCTTGTAATTTTTGGGATTTAATTATCCCTATTTTAAACACTTTTTTAAAAATTGTATATTTTATATATATATACAGGGTGTCCACTCCAACGTGGACCAATAGCTAATTTCTTAACCGTTAGAGATAAGCATATAGTTCATTTAGGAAAAAATCTCTAAATTACGAAAGAAATTTTGGGTCTATTCAATATTTTTCAAAAAATCAAATTTTGAAAGAGTTACGAAATTTAAATTTTTATACAGCCCCCCAGTCCTATCAATCATATTTAGTAAAACATTCTTGACACTGTAACGTTTAAAACTAAAAAAAAATCACTGTTCTACCACAAAAATTGACCGAGTTATGACGTTTTGAAAAATCAAGATTTTGAAGGATTTCGCATACGGTCCCTTAAGCGATCTCTCGATGACGTCATGAAATAATGCAAAATCTTGATTTTTCAAAACGTCATAACTCGGTCAATTTTTGTGGTAGAACAGTAATTTTTTTTTAGTTTTAAATGTTACAGTGTCAAGAATGGTTTACTAAATATTATTGATAGGACTGGAGGGCTGTACAAAAATTTAAATTTTGTAACTCTTTCAAAATTTGATTTTTTGAAAAACCTTGAATAGACCCAAAATTCCTTTCGTAATTTAGAGATTTTTTCCTAAATGAACTATATGCTTATCTCTAACGGTTAAGAAATTAGCTATTGGTCCACGATAGGAGTGGACACCCTGTATATATATATATATATATATATATATATATATATATATATATATATATATATATATATATATATATATATATATATATATATATATATGTGTGTGTGTGTGTGTGTGTGTGTGTGTCTGTGTGTGTCTGTGTCTGTGTCTGTGTGTCTGTGTATGTGTGTATACACACGTATTATATTTATATGAATGAATGTATGCATGTATAATATACGTATGAAGTAAAGTATTTTTCAATGCTTCATCGTGTAGCTGGTTTGACACTTTGATAAGATTGAAGAATAGGCGCAAATTCTTATCCCGTCTCTTGCAGGGAACGTGAGCTGATGTCTAAAGGAAGAATGAAAAGCCGTAGATCATGTGAAATATGTCTCTAAAGGAAAATAATTTTATTTATTTCGGCATTAATGGTGCTGTTTTTCGCTGTTAAAGTAAAAAGATAGGCAGAGAGATAGTTTACTTGAATGCTTTACTATTTACAATATTTAATGTTTGAAGTATGTTTTCAAATAATACATTTAGGTTAGTACAGTAAACCAATTATCCGGGATGTTTGGGACCACAGCTATCCCGGATAACTGAATTTCCCGGTTGTCTGGATCGCTACGAAGCGATATTTGCCAATTGTTTATAAAACCTAAGTTACTATAACAAATAAATGCATCGTAAAATCTGAAGCGAAAATGATCCAGAAGTCTTTATAGATATTATAGTATTAAAAATATCTGAGCTATATGCCACTTATATGGTATTTATGAAGAAACTGTTCATATTCATTTAGGTATTTCAAAGGAAAAACAAAAAAAAGCTCTTCATTTTTTTAGAAATTGCTGAAAATACGTATTTTAAAAAGTGGCGGAAAAATCAACAAAATGTTGCCGGTTTTCTGGTTTCCCGGTATTTTGGTTCCCGGATAAAAGGTTCTGTACTGTACTGTTTTTCAATGGTTTGCGTAGTTTAAAATATTTTTAGGAAGCTATATAGCTCACTCTTAGCCTTTAAAATCGTTCTAGGATGTAAATGAGAACAATTGACATTATTTTTTAGCGTTCTTCTTCTCTGACGTTTTTTAAAAAAAATATCTTGGGACAACAAAATCAGAAAAAAAACCTATATATTCCCTCAAAAAACTATCACCCCTGATTAATGTCTTTCTTTTTGTACCTATAAGGATTGTTTATAAATTTCGAATTGCTAGATGTGGATGAAAATTTTTCACTTCCGTGATTCCGGATGGTGAATGTGTTTGTGAATACATACTAATTTTTAGTTCAAGTTTTCCAATACGTATTATTCTCAACCGTACTTGCGGTACCATTTCAGTCTTAAGCTGTCTTTTTTAAATTACTGTTGTTGATTAAACCTATAATCTTGCATATAATCATGTGACCTAATTCCAAGAGTAATGCTAATTGCAAATGTTTAACTGCCTTTCAGAGTTTATTGAAAATAATTATTTATGGACAAGAAAGAAGAAGAGATTGAAAACTACATCTGATGTTTACGAAGTGCTTTCTAAAAGCTCAATCATTGCCTATTTTATTAATTCCATCAGAGTGTGTGTTCTTAACTTCTAATCTAGTAAGGAGAATTGAATTTATCACCTTAATAAGTAGTTTTCCTTGATGTCCGTACGTAGACATGTATGCAATTTCTCACACTAGCAGTAAAGCGATGAGATAGACCAGGAGAAAATAACAATGACTTCACACATACAGACAGGATACACATACGCTGATATGAGGTTTTATGTAAGGGTGCCCTAACTGGCAGCTAGATCAAGAGAAAAAAAAATTACATTTGCTCAAGAAATTAATCTTGAATTATATGCGTATTAACTATCTACAAGGACATGAGATTTCCCCTTAGTCTGCTTGTTTACCTTTATCGTGAGTAAGCAAAGCTTATAGACGTAAAAAATCTAAATAATTAAAAGTACAATTAGTGCGTAAATCATTTGCCAAAAAGTTCATGTTTTATATATGAAGATTTGTAGAAAAACCAAAAAAGGTGTTTTATGCAATGCTAAAATTATTATAACTCAACTCAAGAGTTAACGGCCAATGTACACTAAAAAAAAACTAGATTATGCTTTATGCAAATAGCAAGTAAAGCTTTGCCGATTTTATACTAGGAAGAAAAGTTACTCATACAATAAAGAAATCTCGATAAGAATATTTTTAGCCCCAAAAATACATAGATAAAAAATTTACTTTCCCTACAAAATTGTAACAAGCATTGAAGAACATTATTTCAATGCTACAATGCATTGTGTACTACTATATTTTCACTCGAGCATCAACACAATAATTTCTTAAATTACCTAACAATAGAGAAAACCGTCGAAAAAGTAAATAAATGTGCTATAATTGGTTATATTTTTTATAAAGCGTCTTTCAGAATCGATGTAAGGGGCTTTGTAGCAATGAACTTATAATTAAAATAAGTTATTTTAAGTAGTAGATAAAGTAATCTGAAGCAATCCCACAACTAATGCACAATTATTGATTGTGCACATGAGCCTATTTAAACGAAAGCAGTTCATGCTACAAGTCAACGTTAATTCGCCAAAAGAAGTCCTGTGAAAGCAACAAATTAAAAAATATGTTTTATATTCTGTAGGAAAGAGAAAAACCTATGCAAAACATAAACAAAAGATGTAGTTAATAATTTAAAAGCAACATTACCCCCCCCCTCTAGATAAAACATCAAGAAGTATCTAAGATGCACTTACTACAATTTTACGAAGCAATAAAACTCGTCTCATGTATTAACAAGAAAGTATTCTAATCTGATTTTAATCGAACAAGAACACAATTATATTTAATTGCCTCACAATAAGGAAAGCGTGTAGAATTTATATTTATCTCTAGTTGCCAAATGTTTAAGTTTCAACTAGTTTCATTATTTTTTCGTAAAAAGAAAATAAAGAAAGAAACATTAAAAAAAAAAAAAAAAAACAATGCATATATCTTTATTTTTAATTGAACACCAAAGCAATTATACTTAATTAGCTAACAATAAACAGAACATACACAATTAAAATTCCCTCTTGTTGCTAAATTTTAAAGCGTCTTGCTCAATTTCTTGCCTTCTTCCTAAAAAGCACAGAAAAAAAAATCTTCTAGAGGGCATGATCAGATTGAGGAGATAGAACTTTCCTTTTTTTCGAAGGACGTGAGCTGACAACTGATGCTTCATTGGAACACCATCTGAAGATACCACAGAAATATCTTTCCCTTAGCGGAAAATAGTTAGATCAGTATTCCTGATAGAACCAAGACGCAAGAGAGAATTGCAGACGAAATGAGACTACTGCGGGAGGAAGTGGAATAATTCACATCGTTATTGTTTCCCAACATGATTGCAATTACTCGTATGGCCGGAAATATGTGGTGTTATTCTTTTCTACCTAAATTAATGTTTCTTTCTTCTGACCAATTTCTGTTTTTGAGAGTGGAAGTATTTCATGTTGGTACACGTATGCCGGAATTGCTATTTGAGAAAGCGTGTTGCAAATTGCTTCTATGTATAATTTTTTTAAAGTAAGTTTTTGCCTTTATTGCTAATTCTACTGATAGTTCCCATAAAAAGTGATAATGAGGGATACTTATGACGTATGTGAAATATACAATAATAATTTATGACCTAGAGACTCTCTTATAGCTCGGCCGTTAGAGGTTTTTTTCAAACATTCGCTGTTAAGTAAATAATCATCGCATGATTAGTAATCCTCAAATATGTGTATAAAAATATGTGTAATTAAAAGAAAGTACAAAACTACTTAAATACATGATAAAACAAGCTATACAATATTTAAAAACCTGCTTTTACGTAATGAAATACACTAATGCTAGTTACTTTTACAGAAACTAAACGATATGAAAAACTAGAAGTAAACAATACTACAGCATTTCTCGTTATAAGAAGTAATAGTTTGTAAATAGCACAGAAGATCTTTCACCCATTAAATTTTTATACAGGGAAATAAGAGGTAAAAAGGAACTTTTACTCAAAACAGAATAAATTACCCTTAGATGAAATTTTCGTCTGAAGAGTTTTTTCCTACGTTTATTTTTGTCACAAAATTGGTTACATATTCAAAGTTTGCTTTATAAGTCTTCTACTGCAAAAAAGTGGACGCGTAGAGTGAAATAATGAGTTATATTACGTTCTATTTTATGGTGCAAATATTCACTTTATACATTTTTAACGTGTTATTTGAACGAATATGAGTAGTACCCCATTGTCGACCATTATGAGCACAGTTGACAATTGTAAAAACTGGTAGTTAACAATTGCAGGCATTTAATGTTTACATATTTTTACTGTTTACAAAAAAAAAAGCTGCATAGTAAGGTAAGGTTTTAACCAAAGACGAAGTGCATCTAAGATATATATATATATATATATATATATATATATATATATATATATATATATATATATATATATATATATATATATATATATATATATATATATATATATATATATATATATATATATATATATATATATATATATATATATATATATATATATATATAAGTTCGATCTGCAGCAATAAGTAGTCAAGTGATGAACAGTTAAGTGCAATTCTTAAAGAGCCAATAAATCTAAGCCGGAATTTATAATAGGGCCTTATATTAAATCTATTTGTGCCAAAAAGCCAAATACATTAATATATGTTAAAAAAAATATTTTGAGCTCTATACTTTACACAGGAACAACAGCTGACAAGATCATCATCTACTTTGATGAATCATGGTTTTGGTTACGCCATATCATAAATATTTTCACTTCGGGATGGATTTAGGAACACAAAACCATTCTTTCAAAATTCTGTAATTGAATATTTTCCGTAAAGTATATGTGATGGAATAAATGGAAATAATGATCGATGTCGGCATTCTTCTGCCTTTTCTAAGGAAAAGTTTTGTGGTTGGTTAGAAATATTGAGATGGGATGATAGAACCTTACGCGAAATACAAAATGACTTCGTGGTGTAAATATAGAATAACTGGAATACTCTGAAAAAATATCTTCATTGAAATCATTCGGAGAATACTTAAAAACCTCTTCAAAGTGCCACCCTTCCTCATTAATACATCGGTACATATCACTTTTACACTGTTCAAAGTGATTTTGTAAGCAATTAGAAGTCACCTTTTTCAGAAAGTTGCAACTTTTGCTGTCACCACTTCTTCAAAAAAAATGTGTTTCTTTTAATGCACTATTCAGTTTTAAAAACATGTAGAGTGCGCACCTACCGACAAGTCACATGGTGCAAGATCTGGGGAACCCGGTGGATTGCTGAGTGTAGTAATATATTTGTATTATAATTATTTCACCGACAGAAACTGAATCATCTGTGTTTTGAGCAATTTGTCACTTCATTATTATTATTTATTTAGTTTTTTTTTTTATTGTCACCGGTGATAGATTTCACAAGTAGGCAAGAAAATTTATCATCTTTAACAACCACCTGACATTCGACACTCGTGTTCTATTGAAAAATTGAACTACTTGACATGCAATCATAAATACCTTTACTGAAGCAATAAAAAAACTCAGTTGCAGTTTTCATTTTTTATTCATTTCATTTTTTGGTGGAACTTCTTTTTGACTTCCTAATTTATTGATGCGTATTTTTTTAAACTTGCCTTGCTCATGGCACATCAATACAACAACGTCTTACTCAACAAGGATAAAGAGAAAAACTAACCGATATAAATAGAGGGATGGAATAGCATGTCATATATACAAATACACAAGGAGCATTAAAATAAGCTACGATAAGGATCCAACCCTCTACAAGAAGTCAAACGTCTAGTACATGCCCATTCCGGTTGTTTCATTGTCATGCATTGAATATACGTTCTACTTATAGAACATATCTCTCGCCCACATTTAACAAATTTCTGTGTATAATTCGTTAATAATTCTTTCTGTATTAACCGTTCTGTTTATAGATTGTTATTCTTGGTAATCATGAAGTCAAAGTAGCGTTGTGTGAAACAAAATACCATGGACTTAAGCCATGAGAACAACTAAGCTCTGCACAGAAACATCCTCATCTCAGAGATATAAATGGATTAAGGTTGTATATCTTAGAGCATTGCGCAGTATTAATTTCATCATTAAATATCATTTTAGCAATATGCACATACATCTCATAAGGGGTGTCAGGTTATTTTATACTATTAGGATTTAATTCTTTCAAAGGTATTTTCTCTCCCTTTTATACAGTTGTTTTATTGCCCCAATGTTTCATGCAGCTGATTGTTGTGGTTGTTGGTGCTTTTATGTTTCCTTCTTTTATATTGTGTTAGATAATTACATCCTATTAGCTAAATAACATAAAGCTTCAATTTATGATTTTTAACTAAGAGATTCCTATGTACTGTGTATAATGCAAATTAAAATGCCAGTGTTCACCACAAATGAAAAAAAAAACACCTTTTAATAGCCAGTATATCCAAGCGCATATATCATTCTTTTTTCAAACTTCCAAATTGAGGTATAAAGTTCAGTTGAAATTCAAGGTATAAATTTGTTTTTGAGGTTGAACGTGTAAACTGCTGCTCAAACATTAACATCGATTTGGAATAAATTAAAAAGGAAACATATTATAATTTGGATCTAAACATTAAAGAGAATGAAATGCATGTTTTTCAAAGTACTTTTGTGAAAAGAGTTTAAAATGAATAGCTCAAATTAATGCTCTTTTGCGTGAAAATAATTAAAATTCGTCAAACATGTATTACCCATTCAAATGCATGCTTAGCATAGAACTGCTGTGCATATCATTCAGAAATGCAAAAAGACACAGTAGAATAAAATGATTCCTATTAAAAAAGAAAGTCTTTTGAAAGAAGAAGCAAAAAAAAAGTTATGCTACTTTAAGTGTCATAATGTCAAGCATTTTGTCAGATAATGCAGGAGAGTTGAAATCTCTTAATCTCTTTGCGCATAATTTTATATGTAAATTTAAGGAGAATAGATGCAAATTGTTTTTCTCAAGAACCACTTCAAAAATTATCAAGGGAGTGACTGAAATCGTGAATGTCTCGTCGTAAATTTTCTCAGCAGACTTTGTTCAAAAATTGCGACAAAGATCTATTAAATCAAAATCTTAATGATATGCACTAATACAGAAACACTTTCCATGATAAGAAAAATAGCTGATGTTTTTATGATGTCATGAAAGTTTTTTTTTTTTTGAAGAACACGTTTTTTCCCTCATTTATTCTTCCTTATTCTAGTTAACGAAAGCTGTTTTTTTTTCTCTATCAATGCATGTTTGTTTGCTTATACATGCAAATTTTTAGGCATAATCTATTATATTTTAATCTTCACAAAACTAATATTTATGTCCGAAAATTACGCTCCATTTTGTTCTCAAAACATATGTTATACACAAATTCTTTTTCAGGGAATATTTTTCACTATATTCAAAGTGCAGTTAGTTCTGCTATTTTGAAAAAAATGTTCCTAAACGTATTTAATTAAAAAATGAGTGTGAAGATTATTTTCTAGTTGGTGATTTAGTCGTTCTTTTATGTAAAAGTTGACTCTTATTCTATGTTTGGGACAAGTAAAACTAATATCGTTGGAAGAATTAACTATACGCTTTTTTTCTATAATGTACTTCTATATCATAGGAAGCAGAACGAATTTTGGTTTCTTAAATCTAAGACATACTGAGCTAAACTTCCACTTCCTTTCCTGATAAAACAGAAAAAAAGCATTTCCCCTCATCAGTTCAAAGTTATGTACCGGAACTTTTTGAATCGCTCTGATGGGCGTCTTTTTAGATTCAGTAGGAAAAAAAATCTGTCAAGGAATATGCTGTTATATCCATCAATATCGATTTTTTGTCTACAGGAAAATGAATAAAAAAATTTGAGACGTATGTATTTTTTTATATGCCTTGCGTCTTTAGATTGACAACCATCGTATACATCGCATTTTAAAAATTAAAAATACTGCTTTAAGGAGAAATCTTAAGCACATAAACCACACTTAGTGTGTATATTTTTCGATGAAATGAATAATTATTTATATATTGGTGAGACTGGGACAAGAAGGGGAACTAAACTGAAAATATCTCTTGCTGTTAGAGTGTCCATAATTATTAAACCCTATAAAACGATTGGGAGAACATTTCCTCTAAAGGTTTATAAGATACACTGGAAAGACTTACAGCACAAAAAAGGAAATAACACCCAGCACCCCAGCGGGAATCAAACCCACTACCTTCGGCATTCAAAGCGTAGTTTCTACCACAGACTCACGGAGAACCTGAATGTCTCTTACAAGAACCAAAATGCCATGTCATTAAGGCATTTACTTCTTGAAGTTACTTTCACTACTTATAGTTTATTAAAGCTATGTAATAAATCACTTATTTAAATGAAACCGTTTTTCACTGACTCTTTAAAAAGCTTTGCTTATTTTACTCTTTCAGAAAAAGATGAAAGTGTTTCAGAAAGCGGGTTTTTAAAGCTTTAAATGAACTCGTTATTTAAGTGTTGCAAAGAAATGTTGCATTTGCATCATTTGCAAGCGTCATGAAGTTTCATTATAACTTTGGGTTTGTTTTTGCGGGAGAGCAACAGTAGCAACGTCGTGAGGATTGATTCTGTGTTGGGAATATATTTAAGCCGCTAAAATCTCAGAAGCATCCATAGTCACTAATATACACTTATGTTCGTATGCGATTTCTACCATTTTGGAAGCCATAATCCATAACATCTTGAAAGTTTACGGGTAATATCTGAGACTAAGAAAGGAGCAGCTGCATAATATGATTGCAAAAGTTAATAATACAAATAAATTACAGTTTGTGTTTCTTGGAGTTATTTTCTTTAGTGTTCTAAAGTAACAACAACAAACTATAAATATATTTCAGTCGTCTTTTGATGAAGGGTAGATAAGGGAACTAATCCCTTTTTAACGTTATTTTACACAAAATAGCATATCGTTTTATTTTTAGCAAACCAATTTACTAAAAAAAAAGGGCTTTTGTGATTAAAACAATATAAATTTGGATTTGAAATACATTTTTATCCATAAAAAATAATCATTTAAAACGTTTATATCTCGACCTCTTTCCCAAATGTTATATTAAGATGCCATATACCTTTAGTCATTGCAAAACGGTATTAAATTAATTCCAACCAATCTACAAAAACGAATTACTTTTGTGAACATATTAAACGTACATTCAAATAGCATTGCTTGATATTGCATTTTAAATGCTACTTTTTTCTTTTTAAGTATTCGCATGTTTCATTAAGTAGTAATGTAGAACACGTTTTACGGAACCAGCTTTATTGTACCATGTATTTTATCCAATCACAATTTTCCGACATTTCAGTGTATTTTTCAAGGTCTATGATTCGAGTAGTATCGTTTCTTTCTCTAGGACATGTTACAAAGGTGCGGCCGGCGTCTTACCCCAAAAACACAAAAATAGTTGTTTTTCATTCTTTAAAAATACCCTTGTAAGAGTACAATATTCAGTTTCAGTGAGTAAAATATTTCTTCACTTTCGATTGAAGTGTGAATATTAAGCGTAAAAAAAAAAAAAAAAAAGTTTGAAGACGTATCAAAATGTTTCGCGTTTTAAAATTTTGTTTTATTTTTAGCAATATATGAAACATTTTTCAAATATACTTTTAAAGTGAACTATTTCATAAAAGTTTAACGGGATTTTTGAAACGACAACTTGCATTCCCTAACAGTTTACACTAGGGCCATGAGATAAGTATTGAAATATCATCAGAAATCAAACAACGCAGCTTTAATTTGTTCAGCCTTGCAAACTTACTAGAGGTGATACAACAATGGTTCGCTCTAAGCCAGTTTTAATTATTTTATCAAGATTTAACAGCAAACGTTTAATGCAAAATTTACGAAAATCCTTCATTTTATCTTCATTTTGCAACAAAACGTTATTTGAAGCGTGTGTTTTACCGCGTTTACAGATTTTTCCCACATAACGGCTTCTTACTTAAGTGAAAAATAAATAGATGTTAGAAGTAAGTTTAGGAAGAATGTTAAGATAAATCTTTGTTTTTGTCAGTTAAAAACAAAATATAAAAATATGTTGAATACTTGGTACTTTTATTGATATTCTTATGCAAACTGTGACATGTGTATAAATAGTGTACACATAAATGTATATATAATTATAGACACTACACACACAAAGTCTTAGGTTTTGTAAGAAGAAAAATCTGAGTTATACATTACTTTTATTTTATAAATAAATAAATTGATTAATTTATCAATACAAGTAAACCAGAAACAACATAAATTTAAAAGCAAGCAATCCTGGATTACAGTAAAGCTTTGTCTGAATAATTTTGCTTAAAAACATACCACGAATTATTGTTGACATCAATAGTCATTTTTTTAATTAATGAAAAGCTATAAAAATACCACTGGAGAAAAGACTTTTGCACGTAATTATAAATTTGATGATGGAAAAATAAATAAATAAAACACACTCCGTTAGAAACTATTTTTTCTCCATAAACTTTTTTCAAATGATAAAATACTGCCTAATATAAAGCATTTTTCCATTCAGCCGTGTAAACAAATATTCGAAAAAAAATCTACCAAAGCATCGGTGGCGGTTCCAGGACTGATGGATTTGAATTACAGCTCACAGTAATAATCTGCTTAAAATAAATCATGGATCTCTCTCTCTCTCTCTAGCTCTTTAATGTTTCAGTTTTTACACCCCCCCCTTTCGCCCGGATCTTTTAACACTTCCTAAAAGCTACCAGATCCTTTGGTACAGTTTAACATTCAATGAAAGATCCAACCAAACCTTATAACATTTACTAAAGTCTGAAACTTGGCATTGGGATTTTTTCACCACTGCTGAAGGACGTAATTTTAAGCAATAAAAAACTTTCATTGAATTATCTGAAGTAGTTTTGGATGCCTAAACAATGAAATGCTTTTTGTTGAACAAATTAGTTTAAAAAAATCTGGTATGGGCCCCACACTACTCCATTTTACGTGTAAATTTCTTAGTAGTTGCCTTAAGTGTCAAAAAAAGTGCTTGGAGTGAGCAAGGTAACAATTCAAATACTCCCCCAATCTGCCACGAAACAATGCAAAAAATATTTAACAATGGTTAATTTTCTAAATATTGCTGATTTTAATATCATTCAGTGAATTTTTCGCAAAATATCGCCAATAGCGCCAAGTTGAATCCAAATTCAAAAAAAAAAATTTTTTTTCGCCAAATTTGTCGCCAACTAGGCGATATGTCGCCAAGTTGGCGACAAAAAGCTTGGCGACATATCGCCAAGTGGTCGCGCCAATTCATATCACTTGAGTCTGCATTGAAATTAACACTGATTTACCCCAAAAAAGGGGTAAAACACCCCCTTGGGAACGTTCAAATGCAACCACAAGGGGAGGTGCACAACTAGACCATACTCAGAGCCTACATACCAAGCTAGAAGTTCCTACGGTATATAGTTTTTGAGTTATGCGAGCCACATCCGCACATACATCCGCACATACGTACATACAGACGTCACGAGAAAACTCATCGTAATTAACTCGGGGGTGGTTGAAAAGAATTTTTCGGCTGCTTATATGATGGTAGGTACATATGCACGTGCTTACAGGTCGAAAAAACTACTGAACATTCATTCGGGGGTGAGCAAAATCAAAATTTAGACTCAAATTTGAGTTATTTTTTTTTTTTTTTCGCGATCACAATACTTCCTTTACTACGTAAAAGGAAGTAAAAAATAAGTAAATTACGGATAAACTATGTTTGTGTATAAATGTTATTTATGTATCATGTTGTATTTTATGGTTTGAAATATTTTTGAAGAAAATAAAATAACTACATCTAACGATGAGAGTGATTCTTTTTTCCCCTCCTCAATTAAAAGAAATAAATAAATAAAAATAATAATTAGACTAAAATATTGTTGGAAAATTTGGAATTTTAGAGTCTATGCATAGATTTTTTTTTCTTCAATTATTAAATTTATTGTTCATCATTTATTTTAAAAAAAACATTGCTACTAACGATCACTAGTGGCAGCATTGATTTATTTTATGACTTCAAATGAAATTATTTAAGCGTGTGTCATTCAGGATTTTTCTTCTCAAACTTCTATTTTTTTTCCTTAGTCCAGGTTTTTAATAATGATAAAGTATTTAAACAATACATTTTTTAAATTCAATTAATTGCCGTTGTTGCGTCATTATAATTCACTATAATAGTTTGGATGATATTGCTTTGAAAGGTTGGATAACTTTATAAACAAATAAAACAACATAAGAAAGACACAAATGGAGAAAAGAACACCCAGGAAATAACATCCCAATTCAGGTGGGTAAGGAACTCATGACCTACCGACTTTCGAATCAAAGTTTCTACATCAGAGCCACGGAAGTTCCCTTTCTATATTCTACATTTTTGTTTTAACAAAGTAAACATAAATTGAATTAAATTAAAATTAAAACTAGCTTGTTAAAATAAAGTGTCTGTAATTTCTTCTATTATATACATAATTAAGACAGTAGGAAAATTAGTAAATGTGGGTTTAGTTCTGTCTTTTCTCTTAAATTATGTGTGAAGCACTTCGAGGTTTTTCTTTATATATATATATATATTTTTTTTTAATTTTAAATTGAAGTTTTTCTTTCAGCTTTATAATTTTTCAAATTATTATTTTTTTTCAAATTGATATCTTAAAAGTGTTTTTTGCCCTTTAATAAACTATTATTTCAGCTTTTCTGTATAAGTTTAAAGAACCTTTTCATACAAAGCCAAAATATATATTCCTCTAATATAAACTCAAGATAAATTTTGATTTTTATTTTGATTGAAACGTGAGCCAGCAGTAAAACTTGAGCAATGGTATCATGTTGTTATCATTTATATTTAAAAAAAATTTTTCATTTAAAATACAAACTCGCGTATCTAGGAATAAAGAAGACTTTTTTCTTTTGAAGTACATAATAGATAGGAGGACTTAGTAGATAAGAAATAGTAAAAAGAAAAATTTGAAAACTTGAACTAAAATCAGTTGCAAGTATTTAATTGTTAACAAATAGAAACTGGCAACAAAAACATCATTTTAACATTGAGTTTTCTTTCCTCGGTGGCCAACAATAACATTGGTTTCTTAATCGGGTAAATTTAAGGCTTAGCCGCATTTGGTAAAAAAGTTGTAATTCAAGGTCTATTTTACATGAAAGTTCCAAACACATTTTATCAGAGCAGAAAAGGTTTCTCTTTCTTTTGGTGCTATTGCTTTAAATTTTTCAGTATATTTTTTTCTTAAAAAATCGCGAGAAATATTTTAAAGGCTTTTAATTAATCTCTGTATTAATTAATGTCATCCGAAGACGCGGCCTAGCTAAGAACACTCTTCATCACTTCAATTTTTAGGAAATATATATATATATATATATATATATATATATATATAAGAATCAAATCGGTCCATCCGTTTAGACTGTACGTTGTCACAAGCAGATACACAGATCGACAGATACACAGAGCTACTGATATACAGATCGGCAGATACACGGATGGCAGGTGCACATATACACAGATATACAGACACGTCAAACGTATAACTCTTTCCCTTTTTACGTCAGGGGTTAAAACAAAGAACGTGTAAAAAAAAACCTTTACTTCTCTGTTATTTCGTGTGATAACAAGCAAAGCTTCATCATTAAAAACAATGTTTAAAATAAATTTAGCAAAGTAACAGTAATATTTATTACCACATTATGTGACACGTGTCTCGTATCTTGCCGAAAAGGTGTCCCAAATTCGTTAAGTCCATTAAATAATTTTCTTTTTGCTTATAAAATAAAAAATACTAAAAAAACTTGAAAAAAAATCTAAGGTAGATTGAGGGAAGACGCCGTATTGGGGAAAATGCCTTATCATGTGTTTCACTCTCAAGCATCAAGAAAAATAGCTATCTAGTCAGTTAGAATGAAGGAGCATGCAAATTGGGAGTATATATGAAGTGGGTTACACCGTGGGATTTACCGCAGGTTTTAGAGGTGTTTTTATGTGATTTTGTCATTTTTATCGTTCTGATGAGTAACCGAAATGGTGTTGTATGCCTTTGGCTAAGACGCTTTTTCCTTTGTAGAAGATGCCGTACCTTTTCGACTCTCCCTAGAGAAAACTATGATCTTACGCTAAGCATATACCAAGAAGACTACACCGAACTGTTGGTTAAAATGTGATTCAGTGAAATACATTGTATTCAGCAGTTGGCTCCCTACATCGGGTATGGCATCTTCCCTCTACGGCAATTTGCTTACGGGAGCTTTCCGAACTGTATGGGAGAGATGCTGAAATAGAAGCGTTTTGTAATCATTCGTTTTCGGTGGTAAACAATTGTTTTTCTAAGAGAAACCTATTTTTTACCAATTACAAAATTCCATATATGTATCCATCCAATCCTATAAGTCCATATCCCAGTTACTTCAACCTATACCGCCACGTGTTTGTCTTACAGCAGAATAATTTTAACCTTAGATGGATGAAAACTACTTTTAAATTAGACATAGATAGAATAATTTTAAGAGGCAACACTTCTTTAAAAAAAATATTAGGAGTCTGAATGTTTTCAAACTCTAATCTTTTACAGAAAAAAAATAACATATTGAATTTCATTTGTAAGTATTACTATCTTCATTTTTTTACCTACCATGCTTTTAGAATCAGTGTCTCCTGTTATGATTGATTTCCTGTTATCCGAACAGCAGAAAATATTTAATTCAAGATTTTAAGTTAAATTCTCAAAACGATATTCGAAACTTTTCGGTGAAAATATTCCAAGAGCTCTGAATATATTTGCCTGTTTCTGCTCGTGTGCTTAAAACATTTTAGGAAGAAAAGAGCTTGAGTTCAATAAAATGCCCAAATTTTCTTTGCATTCAGAAATTCAATAAATTCAAAAAAGGCCTTGTGAAGCAAGCATAAGGGATTTGAAAAATATGAACTTCTTTTTTTAACAATGTTTTTTTTTTCTTTTTTCAAATCAATTTCAAAGCTTTTGGATAACAGTGTATAAATAAAAACTTTTCATCATTAAAACTATGTTTTATAATTTCGGCTTGGAGAGTACATTTTCATTTAATTGTTTCTAAGAAATGTAATGTTTTTGCATGCTATTCACTTATTTTGGACAAATAAAAAAAATAAATAATAATAAAAACATCCATAACACTTGGACTGATTGTAATGAAACAGACATAAAATATCATGGATAAGTTGAAGTGTATGACTGGTTTTAGTGAATGTCAAGGTGCAGATTCTTGTTAAAGGATGCAACTTCTAGTGCCTTTCTAATTATATGGCGCTCATAAATGGATGCATTTTACGTTCCAGTTCTAAATTTATAGATTCCAATCCCTTATGTGACTGATTTAAAATTGGCCGGGAGTTATCTGTTTTAACCAAACTTGTATAAATCAAGCTTAGTTAAGGGGTTTCTTTTGCTCAATTTACAAGGTTTCATATTCACAAACTTGCAGATATTTCAAAATTAATGTTGCTAAATTTATTTCTTTCAGGTGCACGTCTACTGTAAAAATCGGCCATTCATGCTTTGGGTTGGACTGAAAATGATCCTGATCTACAGCTCGTCGAAAATTTTTAACGTATGACTAACTGGGATGAATAATGCTTCTAAAAGTTAAAACAAAACTTTATTAATCTTTGATTAAATAGAATTAGTATCCAGTTTACATTTAGAAATCGGAGGAGAACAAAAAATCAGTCATTTTAAGACATGGAGAATGAACTAAATATGGAAGTGATCCTCATGTTTGTACTTAAAGTTTAATACGGCTGTATTTATGTAATTATCACATTAACAACATAATTTGCGTATGTATTGCTTTCAATATAGGATTTGTCACATGTTATAGTTTTGTCCTCTAATTAAGTGTAAATAGTTTTTCTGGCCACAATAAACGTGATTTAAGTTAATCCTGCACCTGCATAAATATTTTTTACTGTGAGACTTATTTAAGACTCATAGTGCAAAATCATGCTGTATTTATTGACAAAAGAGTAACCACTTCCAAAAATACTAAATAGTATCAAAATAGTAAATGGTTGGTAAAAAAGTATCTCACCATCTCATTTAATCACTTAACTATCCCATTCACTTTAAAATAAGTGGATTTATTCATTAAATTTCCCAACCTTTTTCGTGGGCTTCCATCTTTATCAAGAAAAGATTCATCGATCGAAATTCTCAATCATGCGCTTAAGTCTCGCTTGTGCCATCAAAGTTTCTAAACTTAAACTTCTTCTAAATCCTTTTAAATTGCCATGCATCCTTATCAAAGTTTCTTGCCCATGAACTAAGCGCTTGAAGATAAGAGTGATTTTTCCTGTCCTTATTAGAAACCTGAAAACTAACGATGTCTGATGACAGACAATTTTTGATGGAATTCGATTCGTCGTCAAATGTCATTACCAAAATAAAATGCTTTTCACATTTTTACCAATGTTTTACCCATGGGAATGCATTCTTTAAAACCATATTCTATACAGAAATATTATTTATCTTTTTAGTAATCTCAGAAGTACTACATACGGAAAAAAAAATCGCAAATCAAATGACTAAATAAATGAAATTAAAACGTTTTTATTGCTTAGTTCACTTATATAAATTTGATGATTACCTACATTTTGTACATTTAGAGTTTATCTTGATTGCTTATTACCTGTTTAAACTTGCATTATTTTAGAGTTAAAAATAATCCAAGAATTCATACTTATTGTAAACCTTATAAAGAATACATTATGTTTCTCCTTTGAAAGGAAAGTGAATAGATAATAAAAGGAAATTAAATGAGGAAAACAAGCTTATCATACTTCAATTATTAAAAAAATATAAACACATTGGTTATGCATAATCAGTTACATGTTACTTATTTGCGAAATCGTGTTGTCATTTTATTTAGATGACATTTAATCAATATCCTAGCATGATGCTATGTTATTGATTAAATAACCTTAAGCTTTCAATGTAAGAGATGCTAGTAGCATCTCTTACATTGATAGCTGTTTTTTCCACTTGCGCTTCTTCTTTCTTATTTGCTTGATTATTCATGTTTCAGCAAAAACGCAACTTATGTTGTCAATACGCATGTAACTAAAATTGTTCTTTTAGTTGTACAATAGTAACAAAATACGCTTTATCCAGTACAGCCCTTGAGAGATTTTGACCATTTAAACGAAAATCAAAAAGCAAACCAAAAAAAAAAAAAACCTCGACATAACGTGTAAAAATACACATGTATTATACTTAAGAGATTATGTTGCAGTACAATTACCTAATAGAATGCACTAACTTAACTTCTGATCAGGAATTGTATCTTTAAGCTGGTTTTATTTGAAAAAGTTAGATTTTTAGTTGACATTTTTTTAATAATAAGCGTCTTATTCAACTATGACGAATTATGGGCAATTCCATGCAAGTGTGGAAAAGCGTTGAAAAAATTAAACGCGAGTAATGTGACTGTTCTGCATATTTTTTGGTTTAAAAATGTTAGAAGTTTCTTATTTATAACAATTTTTTGTTAGGAATGTAGTTTTTTAGTTTCGGCAATACTTTGAAGTTGGTATTAGAGTATTTAATTTTCAGTGAAGCTAATGGTCAAACTTTCAACATTGATAAGTTTCAATTTTTTCCATTAGATAAATGTAACAAAGGAAGATTGTTGTTTATTACACTTTAAATTAATATTGTGAATTGATGAAACAAGTGTTTTCAATTTAATTAAGTGATTTATGTCAAATTCAAAAAGGCACTGTTCTATGTAACGTAAGTTACCAAAAACATGTTCAAGTTTTTACAGCAAATAAAGAAAGGGCAATACAATGTTAACTATGTTATATTTTCTATCTTATAGATGTGTACTAAGCAAATGATAGTACTTTTCTTTTGAATATTGTTTATTTAATTTTTTGTGCTACAATCAAAACGTGTAACGTAAGTTACCCACATATGCAGATAACGTAAGTTACCTTAGTAGAACTTCAATACTTGTGTTCCGAAATAAAGTAAATTGTAAATAAAACCTTTGTGGTTAATAGAAGTAATTTATTCAATAATTCTTTTAATTGTACTACTGTATTTACTTAATTTAGATTACTCATATTTCTTAAAATGTCTGTTTTTTAATAAGATTACAATACACCTTTATTATATATTACATGCTTCTTTTTGGCTATTAAGATATTAATTCTCTTTAAACAATATCACTGCATTCAGAATATTTAGTAGGTAATGTAGTATGAATTATTCAAAAATGACTTCTGTTATGATTTAAAGTTATCAAATATGTTTTGGAAAAAACAAATATAAAAATAGTTTATCTCTTTCGATTGAAATATATTTTGTTTTGCATTAATATGCCACTGAGCTCTGCAGAAAAGATGCGCTGTAGAAGGGGTATGAGAAAAGTCATGTGGATATTACAGATTCATAAATAAAAGTCACTCTTAATAGTATTGAAACATGTTAGAAAAAGCAAAATGTATCAAAAAATTTTCTAAAGATCCGCACATTCACAATGACCATTTAAGAACCAGAAACGAACAAAACGTAGGGTTTCGTTTAGTTAGTATTTTAAGGAACAAGAAGAAAAAACAGAAATAAAAGCTGGTGACTGGTGTGTGGTGAAGTACGAAAATACATTGTATCCTTGAGTTGTGACGATAGTTGAAGAAAACGAGTTTAAAGTAAAAATAATGGCTGCTGTTGGAACCAATCAGAAATGGCCAGAAACGACAGAGGAAATTTATTATAAGAGAAAACATGATTCGAAAATAGAATTACCTGAACTTTTTAATACCAACGGCCAATATGCATTTAAAAGTCTTTTGTTTTGTAATATTTTTGATTGATCATTGAGTTTGGCATTAAATTTCTGTAAATTTAACTCATAATTGTTCACTTTCAGTATTTTGATCTAAACTAAGCTGTAATTTTCATTCATTAGTTTTTGTAATAAATATATGCTTGTAAGTGATATTTGTAACGTAAGTTACTGTAACGTAAGTTACCCAGTTAAAAATTCTCATAAAATTCAACTTTTAAAATAAAATTTTAAATTTATGAAAATTAATTCCTAAATATTATAAGAAACTGATAAATTATACTTCAAACAAGAAAACAGCTGTAATAGAGCAGAAATTTGCCTTAGAACCAATTTTCATATTATGCCGTTCCCTTTTTGTGTAACGTAAGTTACTGCCTTATTTTTGACTGCTAAATTTTGTAAAATTGAAGTGCATCGAATATTTTTGCATTTTAATTTTGCTTTTGACTGTCATTTTTACTGAATGCTTTTGTACAAGGTTTTTATAACAATATTTGTCTGTACTAAGGAGCTAACTGCATAAGAGTTGGTCAAAATGTAACGTAAGTTACCGTGGAATTGCCCTTATGTAAAAGCAGAAGTTCAAGTTTGATGGTTTGTAGTCCTTAAATAAGTCTAAATTCAGCTGCTATTTATTAAATAGGTTATTCATTTTAAAACATTTGTAAGAGTTGTAAATTTTGATAATATTCATGTTACTGTAAAAGATCGAAATATAGTAAATATCTATAGTGGCCGATAGGCTTCAATATTCACGTAGGGAAGATAGTGGTGGAAGACTGAACATTTTCCGGGAATCTGCAAAGAATGAGCACATTCTCCAATATCAGTATTTTACAACAATAATAATTATCATACATATTATTTTTCAAATACGATTTTTTGTGGCACCACCATACCTGCAATACACCGCCAACTCGGTTATTTCCATCCATGGACTGCAGTTTTGTGCTTGTTACGCACTCATCAGCGTGGAATAGGAAATTAACCAAGTTGGAGGCAAAAATCCTTTTATAGAGCAAAGAGAGCCAAAAAAAAAAAAATGGTAGCTAATGTGAAATTAGAACACCAGCGAGCGACCGCACTTGGTACGGTACAACTCGTACAATATAAGGCAGAGCTCTGGCTACATTGGCTACCAGTTTTTTTTTTTTTCCAGTTCCCAAAGAAAACGGATCTTTTAATTTCTACTGCTGAGCGCAAATGCTGCGTACAGGTCAGATAGTAAAAATAAATAAATAAATAAATAAAACAAAATATTTTGTAGTCATATAGTAATAGAATGTGCTCATAATTTTTTGACTTAAAATAAGAACAAATCGAAAAAAAAAAAAAAAAACTCACAAAGCTTTAAGCTATATATTTTCTACGTCTTATTTCTCATACATATTTTTTTCATTTAAAAAATGGAATATTACTAATAACTAAAACACTATTTTCTGCTCAGAGTTTAATTAAACTTTCCAATATTGAAATTTTATGCATTATCTTCTTAAAAGCAGCCTGATATTATTTTAAGGAACGAATTTTCTTTAGCTTGTCTGGAAAATAAATGAAAATTGATGCGCTATTCCAAGACAAACGAAAGAGAAAGAAATGAAACTCGTACCGGAATCACTCCATCTAAGGTGGCGTCATGTCAAGTAAGGCAGGATAGCCTAGATCGCTTAATCTTCTCATGCATAAATTTAAATGGAAATTTTTGGAAGAAAACTTACGGAATTGCATTTCAAAGACTAGTAGAGAGAATTTCGTTTTATAAGTCTTCTGGGGGATAAAGGGAAATTGCGAACATACTGCTCATACATTTTTTAAAGACGCACAAGTAGTAAAATAAATGCTGGCAGGATATTTTCAAATATAATTAAAGCTGAACGAAAGAGCTTTCATATTATCTTTAAACAGCACATTGGTACATACTAATTTTGTTCATTCTTCTACAGATGTATCAATAATTGATTGTGTGCCTTGAAAGTCCATTTTTTTTTCTAGTTTAAAAATATATTTTAAAAAGGAATTGAAACCTTTTCTGTCGAGATTGGTTGTAATATATTTAAAAGCACATTCCAATCTTAGGTATTTGCAGTACTTCCTGTGACAACTGACAAAAGTGTAAATGCTTACGAAAAAGACATAGAAATATAGATAAACGGAACTTAAAAAAGAGTTAAAATAAACTACTGTGCAAGACGTAAGCTTAGGCAATTTAGTGTACTACAATTGGCATACTTATAGGTACTAACATATGTTTAGAGTAATTCATCACGTATTTTGTGTACATTACACTTGCAATTAGTGTATAATTACTTTCACGTTTCTTTATCATGAAATTAGTTGCCGAATTCTTAAACCTAATATGTTTTCAATTCAAAACAATACATTGCTTTCATTGAAATAAACCTCAGATTTTTCCTTCTACAGTTTGCAATAATTTTAATTATTTTTACTATGCGTGAATAAAAGCAGTAAGACATTTTTAAAACCGGAGAAAATAAAACTCACCCGCAGAACTTTAAATTGAAAAGGAAGGGCATGTTGGAATATGAGGATGTTGAAACAAAAAAAAAAAAAAACTATATTTTTGGTAATTTGCTTCCGGTTTTTCTTAATTACGGCTGCAATGAGTGTAGTACTCTACAATCCATACATTCAGACTTTTCTAGAAGTTTTATAGTTTATATGTCTATTTATAGTTTTATGTCACTACAGTTACATAGCTCACATGTTTATCCTAAAATAATATGTCCATAAAACCATATTGTTTTACGGAGCCTGAAAAAACATTTTTTTTAAGATCCATATTGAAAAAGTGATTCATAATATTCATAGCTGTGATATAGGCCAAAGTGAGTGCACCACAACCTTTAGTTTTCTAAGTTTCAGACTAATTTTTTTTAAAGTAATGATGTATCACTCTCCCCTAAGCTTAAATTTCATGCTGCGCAATTCCATTCCAACGGCTTATGCTACGAAATGGGTTTTGTTTGATACACACAGAAAAACAAGTTATTGAAAGTTTCTTGCCTCGCAACAGCAATATTAATAGTAATCATGATGAAAATTTTGAACCAAGGCATCTGTGGAGTAAGTATGAAATATTAATAAGTAGTCGAATTTAAAGCGATTTGTCCTTCATGATTAAATATGAAATCCATTGTTACAAAACGTGGTTGATATGAAACTGTAATAGTAATAATGATAATCAGAATTTTAAATAAAGGCTTAACTAAATCAAACATGAAACTAATTAGCAGGCAACGTTTGTAGTATGTGTTAAAATCTTATGAACAACGAGAAACTAGAATTGCTTTGAAATATAAATTAGTTGACAAGCCGTTGATATTTAAATGGCTTTGATTAAGCTAGTACATAAATAAATACTAGAGAATAACAAAGACTATTTTTTAGTGTCAATTGCTTAAAATTTTAGACGCGTTGATAGTTTCTTCCTTTTTTTTCACAGTTTATTTATGGCTCATTTACTTAAGAAGGGTGAACGAAACTTTAGGTGAAGTTTCGTAATGGAAACATTACCTTATTTCATAAGTAGGGGAGAGTGGTAATGAATGGGCCACTTTTTGGTTTTGAATTTTTGTAATTTTTTCTAACACTTTGTTTTAACTCTAAATTGGTGTTTTAGTTACTTTACTTACCTGGCTATCTAAAAAAGTCATAAAAGTTGGATTAGCACCTGTCTTTAATGAATTAGATTAGAAAATAAAAATTTTGAAATTTGGCCCATTCAACCCCACCTATGGGGTTGAATGGGCCATCGAAGGTAATGAATGGGCCACTTGGAATTCAATGAAAACATGTGGATTTAATCTTTTATTTGCTGAATATGACAAAATAAATGTGGCACTTGACATGATGATACAAAATCATACTGATTTAAAATTATACAAACATCAAAACTGATGCAATTAAAATAAAACTGATGCTTACCAATTGTAGCAGAAAAATGACTAAATAATGAGATTGTAAGAAATAAATAACATCAATTATATATAAAAAAATAACAGATAATACACACTATGATTTAACGAAATTTATATATTTCAAAAATATTATTAAAATTCACTTTCAAAAACTTCATCTTCATTTTCAAACTTGTCAAAATTCATTTTTTTAAATTTAATAGACATCGGGAATAAGAAATATCTAACTTAAGTTACCAAGAAAGAAAATGAAATTGTACTCTGAGGAATATAATATGAAGGAGAGAGGGGGGCTTTTTCAAGCCACGCACTGCTACCAGAGGTCTATTGTACTATAGGAATATCATATAGATCTGCAAATTATATTTAGAAGTTACTACAAACCTATTTTGATGACAGTAATCTTAATCTATCTATGACATCTTATGTTTCATATTAATGCGAAAGAAAAGGAAGAAAAACAATATTTAGGTGGCCCATTCATTACCATGACATAGTGGTCCATTTAGCCCCACCTATACTTTTGGAATACATTTAAGTTTTTTGAGTACATTGAATTTAGATAACACCAAAATACATCTTAAGATTAGTTTATAGATATGGAAAGACCAGCTTATACATATGTATGCAGTGAAATACTTGGTACATTTTAGCTAAGAAATGTTTTACTAAAAAGGGAAAAACTTACTTTTCAGTCAGATTCTTGACCATGCCACTCTGGTTTGAAAATGGCTCAGCGCAAAGGGATAAAAATTGGATGAGTTTAGTAGAACAAATAGCTACATCTATTGGTGGCATCAAAAAAAAAATCATGCAAATACTTTTTCATATTTTGTTAGTAGCCCATTCATCGCTATGGCCCATTCATTACCACTCTCCCCTACACTTACACTAAAAAGAATAAAATAAAATAATTTTGGAAAAAAAAAAACCGACTTCAGTTCGAAATTACTCTAAAAAGTAAAAAATATTTTTTTTCTTTGAACACCATCGAAATTACTTTTAAACATAAGTTTTGAAGTCGGCGCAAAAACGATAGGTAAAATGATATTTAACCATAGTTTGCCAACATTTTTCAGAGAAACCAATTCAAAGCAGAATATTTGTATCATAACACGAATGTGTGGTAATGATTGAAATGTATGCGAATGCTCTTAAAGAACCTGGATCCATTAACCTTTATATAGTTGAATTATAGTTGCGTATGATTCTATATGTTGTTTTTGCGCCCACTTCAAAACTTATGTTTTAAAGTAGTTTCGATGGTGTTCAAAGAAAAAAAATATTTTTTACTTTTTAGAGCAATTTCCAACTGAAGTCGGTTCTATTTTTTTCCAAAATTATTTTATTTTCTTTCTACAAGTTCTTCTTCTTAACTTTTAGCAGTTTTAGATGAAAGAAAGAACCTCAAATTTGAAACTATTACCATAAAACTAAAAACAGAATCATATATCTACCCTATAAAAATACGATAATTTTTTAGTAATAAACTGTAAAAATTACTAATTTTACAGTAATGAAATGCAAAATTTCTACTCTTACAGTACTAAATTGTGAAATTGCTAATTTTACAGTAATAAACTGCAAACTGCTAATTTTACAGTTTATTAACGTTTTACAGTTCTAAATTGCAACCTAGGCTACCAGTATTATACTGTAAAAACAACAGTTTTTTTTTTTTTTTTTTGCAGTGTACTTGTTCTCTAAATTGTATCCCTATATGAACTGATGGGGTAGATATGGATGGAGTAACATAACACAAACATTGGAACAAGAAGAAATTGCTACGATGTGGAAGTTCTTTAGACTAAAACAATAATTTACTGTTAAAATAAACTTATAATTGGAACTTCTAGAGTAAGAATAAAAGGAAGAAAAATATTATCCACTGCAGAAAATATTTTTTCCTCCGCTAATCAAAATCGTATAAATACATGAAGATCTTCTTCTTTCAAGGGGCAAACGTGAGGTGGCAGATGATTCCATGGTGGAATACCAACGGAAAATTCCGAGAAGAGATTCGATCTTCCGGGAGAAAAAGTGACATCACTACGTCAAATGGAACAACATTGAGGAGAAAAAAGTTAGGGAGAAATGGGGTAGAAAACGAGAAAAAGTTATATTGTTAATGTCACCTCGTTACTCTTTCCATGTATGATTGCAATCACGTAGGCCACTTCAGAAATCCAATGTTGGTGTGATTGTGATTGTTTACCTTGATGTTGACAAAACTTTGCGTCAAATTACTAAGTCTCAAATTGAATTCTGGCGATAAGAATGGTTAAAAAAAGTTTTCCACTAACAATAAAAAGGTAAAATTAGTTTTTTTTTTTTTTTTCATCAAAAATAATCCATTGAATACAAAACCAAAAAAAAAAAAGATAAAAATTTAAGTGAAATAAAGTAATGTAAAAAACAAAACGGAAATGTTCCAAATGTGTGCATGCTCGTAATTTGTTTTTTAAAAAAATTAAAAAAAAAAAAAAAAAAACAACGTTTTCAACGTTTCAATTAAAAATTGTTACATTGTTGTTCTTTTTTTTTTCTCCACAAGCTTTCTAATATAATATATAAATTATTGTTAGGAACGTTTTAAAAAAAAAGTATACCTTCCGTTAAAAATGTCTCAACAAATAGTAATTTTGCTGAAACCTGCAGACGCTTTTAATAACCTTCGTGTGGTTAAAAGAATATGTAGGTAAACTCCTATATTTTTCTACGTAAACACCACAATAATTAAAAAAAAAGAACACAATAGAAGCAATGCTTTATTTCATTCATATTTTTTGGTACATTTTTAAAACTCAATTGTTAATGATGTTTCCTTTTCAGTTACAGCTGCGCAGAAAAGTTGATTGTAGTTAAATACATGTCTGTTTACAGTGTACTTTTGATAAGAGCAAAGATGTTTCACTCATGAAATGTGCAGCTTTGGACTACTTATCTACTATAGATTTCCTTTGAAAAAACGGTTTAAAAGAAATATTTTAAATTAAAAAAAATGTATGTATATATATATATATATATATATATATATATATATATATATATATATATAAAATAAATATATACATAGATATATTTCAACACAAGTTCAATTGAAAAATCTAATCTTAAACAAAATTCGATTGCAAGCCAGCGCGGAAGAAAAAATTGCAAGACATTTTTTTTTTACACCTGATACTATCAAATTTTTATACTTCACATGGGATAGAAAAATTCATCAATCTATCAAATGAAAAGCTCTCACTGTTATAATGCATAAATCTCCTTGTTATCACTTGGAAAAATAAATCCTTTTACGATCCCTAGAAAATAAATGAAAATTAAATCCCTTTGAAGGGAAAAAAAAATGCCAGAATTCTAACCAAAATCATTCTATTCTACTTAGACTATCGTGATGTCAGCGCTTTGTCACGTAATACAGTTCACACCAGATCGCTTAATCTTCTCATGCATAAATTTAAGAGCAAATTTTTAGGAAACTAGCGAAATTGCATTCGAAAGGCGGCCGCGTTTAAGCGTCCTATGAGGATGACGCGAAATTGGAAATATTGTGCGGCAACGTTTTGCATAAAAGAATCATTGCTGGGAAAGTTTTCAAAATGAAAACTACGGAGGAAAAATAAAGTCACTAGAAAGTTTGATATTTGATTTGGTGGCTAGTTTTGGAAAGTAGGCACGTTCTAAGCATATAATATTGCCTTACAAAAGTTTTGTAGTCGTATTATTTTTCTTGCACATAAAGGAATAACTTGATACCTATTTAGAATAAGAACCACGTTTACGCTAGGTAAAATAAAATAGGTCCATGCACATTATTAGTAATTTTAAAAAAGCCATGTAAAAAATTACTAACAACATTAAGAAAAAGGCTTTGAAATGGAACAATGAGCGTTAATAAGTATGAGAATTTATCTGTCGTTCAGTCTCCTAGTCTGTCTGTGCCGTCATGTCCTTCTGCATATCGGTCAGTCTCTCTGCTTCACTAAATAACTATAAAAGAAAGACTATGATTTGCACTGACAACATTACTGTATTTTGCTCAACAAAAAAGGCATTTTTATTTGTTCCTCTTTTCGAGGTTTTTGAAAAAGAGAGATAGAAAAAAGAGTTTTACATTAACACCAAAGAATACTTTTAAGCTGAAGCTTAAGCTTTTTTTTTTTCTGGGAATGAAGTCTTTCGATGAAGAATAAAGAATTTGTGCAAAAAAGTTATTTTTCGGGCACTTATGTTTATTTTTGATCAGTTCAATTTTTTTAACGTTGCACCTACGGGAAAAAATGTGCCATTTGAAAGAAACCAAAAACAAAAGCAATCAATTTTTACCTCTTAAAAATTGAGATATTTATGCAATTTTGAATATAATTTCAGAAGCTTGCAGAACCCTCAAGAATGTTTTTTGTCAAACACATGTGATTCAAGGGGGAAAGAATGACAGAAATACGCACGTTCAATATATCCAATTGGTTTCCACGTGGTTGTTGCCCAGTTTCTGACAAATTTTTTTGCTGCAGTACCGCTCCTGTAATTCTGCTAGTGTCTTTGACGTTAAAACACCAGAGGGAGTCCTACACCCTACTTCAGTCAATCTCTGTTTGCTAGTGACTTACGCTATAGGCAGACAGATAATCAAAATGGTCGCGGAAACTAAGGATTAAGGTCAGTCCATGTAAGCGTGCTTGATTTATACCCATCAGATTTTTAAAAATACATTTTGAATACTTTTTTAACAGACCGTTTACTATCATGTTTACTGTAATATAGCCGTGATTCATGAAATATAACTTATTTATTTCGAACATTCCACTATCAAATTACATAATATTACATCCCAGAGTCCCCCATAGCCACCACATACATGGTTTACCGGTTAATTAGGGCACTTCAGACAATTCAGCCTGAACCTAAATATAAACAAAGCAATATAATTTTTGTCGAGAAAGTCACTCGCTATTAAATTGGCAATAGTATCTGAGCTCTAGAAAACAAGGTTTTATCGCATAACGGACACCGATATTCAGTCTGATCTGTTATTAAAATCTTTAATTTACTTCTCAATAGTATTTTTTAAAATCTAACTTGGTTCTCTCGAACAAATGTTACAAAACAAGTTTCGCTAGTATCTTTTCAATATAACTGTCTCATTTCATCCATTTATTTTTGAAATTTTACTTATTTACTTTTTTAAATTCCTTTGCTATTATTTATAACTAACATTTAACCTTTGGGTTAACTTTGCATAAATGTCGCCCTTATTGCTGCAGTTTGAATTAGGAATCCTCAATCTTTGTCTGCCTAGGGAGCGATTTCTCTCCAGGAGAACTACTGTCATGATATACTTAACACCTATGTCTTGATTAGGGTAAAGCCAACACTGTTCATAACATGTAGCTCGTTAAGTGTTGTACATGACTCACTGTAATTGCTTTACGTCAGCCTCTTCTAGGCAAAGCTTTGATCCTGGGACCTTTCAATCATTTGTTTAGTACGTTACAATTGGTTTGATTGTCAGACATTCCTTTATTTACATAAATTTATTACTTAGATGGGACATAATAAACTATTGATATTATTGTTATTTGCTCTTCCAGCAGGGACGTCATTTCAAGTTTTTCCAGGGGGGGGGGGGGCAAAGGGTAAAAACATACCAAAACCCCCCAATGACGGGTATGTCTTCCAGACATAAAAAGGACACTTTATAAAACTAAATAACCAAAAAAAAAAATGCAGTAATTTCTTATCAATAAACTGTCAAAGCAATATTGTTTCGAAGAGAAGTAACTTCTAATCGTCTTGAAACGAAGCAAAGTTTTGCCTAGGTTGCTTCGCTATTTTCTTAAAATGCAACTGAACTGGTATACAGTTACATAAATATAGTATACAAAAGAAATTCCGCACTTCTTAATCAATGACATAAAATTATAATTTCGCTAATAACTCACTTTCAACGCATGTGAATTCAGTTAAGTTAAATTTCAATGTGCGCAGATACAGTGCTAGTCAAGAAAAAGCTAAATTTGGGCAGGGTCAAAATTACTGCTGAACACCGTTTTAAACACTATTTTGGTAAAAAGGGTTCGGTTTTTCATTAAAACATTAGATGACACACTTCATTATCGTATATGAATTATGAGGAGAACGAAAAACAAACAACGCTACAAGTTTTCTACAAGTAGCTAAAAACTAAGCGAAATGGTTGACTAGAAGACTAATAACAGTATGAAAATGTAGAGAAAAGTAAAATGATAAAATATTTTTGCAGTTTCCAGCGTCACCTGTCCAGAAATATTTTACCTGCGTTACTTAAGATATAGTTGAATCCTGTCAAAAATAAATATCCCTAAATGTCAGCGAAAAATATAATACAAGTAATTTTCAAAATTTGATACACACATTGATCTATCAAATGTTTCTTGCTTTTAGGTCATTTGCAATGATAGAACAGACCTTCAGGCAGGCCCGTCATTAAAGGGGGGGGGGCAATTGCCCCCCTGGCATTGAGAAATCAATGTATTTGCATAAAGTGGGCGTGGTTTTTAATGTTTTCCGATCAAATTGCATTGTTTTTGGACCATTGGCCTCCCCATCCCCGTCTGGAAAAACTTGAAATGAAGTACCTGCCTTCAGGTTTATTTCAAATGCATCAGTTATTCAATCGCACCTCCGCATCTTAATGAAAAATCCGCTGGAGTAAACTTATGTTTCGAATCAGAAAAAAAGAAATGTGCCAGTTTCTTCATTTTTTATTTAAATAGAATTACATTATAAAAATTTCAAGTCCTTTTTTGCCTACTTTGACGTTAAAAATAAAAGAAAGACGAAAAAAGCATTAAAAGTGGCTTAATGCATCTAAAAATATCGCCAAGTCCAAACAACAAGTCAAAGAGAAATAAAAAAATAAAATAAATATCGAAAAATTAAAAATTGGAAAGTAGAGTATTGAGATAGGGAATTTGTGTGTCAGTCTGTCTGTCTCTCCCGCCTAATAACTTTTGAATGAACATTCCGATTTGAACAAACTTTTTTTTTTTGTTGGAAAGATCTCGACGAGTACAGCTCATTCCCATATTCTATTTTTCGCTCATTTAATTTTGAGATTTGAACAACTTTTGGTTCAACTTTGAAACGTTTAAACGACCCGTCCCGCGATACTAACTTTTTAGTGAACAGTCCGATTTAAACAAACTTTTTTTTGTTCGAAGGATCTCAGCAAGGATACTTCAATACCGTGTTTAAATTTTCAATGCGAACATTTTTTCGTTCAACATTGAACCGTTCAAGCAATTTTCCCCACCTTACCAGGTGTGTAAGTATGAAACCGGAATTTCCCATAAGTGGCGCTAGACGTCGATGTAGTTACCGACTCATCACGTCAGCGGTGTCTTGTTTTTGTATTGATATTTGACAAAGATTTCCAACTCACAATAACACGAGTTTCATTCAGTAGCATTAGTTTATTAGAGATAAACATGTCGAGTTTTGTGCCAACAAATTACGATTTGCCGACATCGCTTGTTTTCTGTTTTCATCTGAAGAAAACCGCAGCCGAATCGCATCGAATGTTTGTGGAGGCGTATGGTGAGCATGCTCTCGGTAAAACACAGTGTTTCGAGTGGTTCAAACTGTTCAGAAGTGGCGATTTTGACGTGAGGAACGAAGAACGTGGAAGACCACCGAAAAAGTTTGAAGACGCTGACCTGCAAGCCTTGTTGGACGAAGACCTGGGGAAACTGTCAATACTGAACGCTACCGACAACAAATGACCAATTTGAATCGAGCTTTGAGTGCAAAACGACCAAAATACCAACAAAGACAACACAAGGTGATTTTGCTGCATGACGACGCACCAGCACACAAAGCAAAACGGGTCCAGGAAACGATAGAGTCGTTCCGTTGGGAGATTCTTTTGCATGCGGCTTACTCACCGGACCTTGCCCCATCCGATTATTACTTGTTTGCATCGATGGGATACGCACTTACTGAGCAGCGCTTGACTTCTTACGAAGCTGTACGAAAATGGCTCGATGACTGGTTTGCCTCAAAAGATCAACAGTTCTTATGGCACGAAATCCACAAATTGCCAGAACGATGGCAAAAATTTATAAATAGCGACGGACAATACTTTGAATAAGGTACTTTGTATCATATTATTACAATAAACGTGTTTTTCCTGTAGAAAAATTCCGGTTTCATACTTACACACCTGATATAACTGTTAAGTGAACCGTCCGGCATTCAATAAACTTTTTTCTGTTCGAAAGATCTCGGAGAGTTCATTCCCATATTTCGTTTTTTTATTTGAGCCATTCTTCGTTCAATGTTGAACCGTTCAGAAAAAAAGTTAACATTAGCGCCTACAGGGAAATTTAAGTTGACTGTTGATCCTGAAGTCGGATTTCTTTCAAACTAACTTTGTAAGAGAGTGGTTTTGATAAATAATGTATGTAAAATACTTTTCTGAATAATGTTCTGTGTGGACTCTGACTCCGACTCCGACACCGCAAACATGGAAATGCAATCTGAAAAAAAAAAAAAAAAGACTGACTGTGCAGACGATTTTTTGTTTATTTATTTATTTGTTTTATTTTATGCATTATTATTATTATTATTATTTTTTTTTAGACGACCTTTTTTTTTTTTTTTTTCAACAAAAATTTTTCATTCACGAGAGCACTTTTTTCTTTATTTATATTTAACAACTGGTAACGAATTAAAAATGAAATTCGATGTATTTTATGAACAAACGAGTTTTTTTTTTTTCCTTTAATAAAATGTGTTTTGATGTTCTTTGTACTTTTATTTATTTATTTATTTTTTTAAACGATTGAGGAATGTTTCTACGGAAGAACTATAACAGGTGCATTCTTTAAAAGGTGCGACAAAACTTTATTCGTATATTTACTTTTGACGAGTCTATTTCATCTGATGAGAGGAGTATATTTTAAATTTTAGAAATAAGCTTTAAGTATTAAAAAGGTAATGACATATTTTTCAGTCTCAGATAATCAAGGGAATATTGATCAGATGCTAGAGTGCCGATGTCGATGTACAGGAAAGTAGACTCGTTTAGTTCTTGACAGAACTTTTTTTTTTATTAAAGTTTCATACTATCATTAACATACGTGAGAATTTTTAAAGATGTTGAAATATTTCTGTTTCCATATTAATGTACTGCAAAAATACGTACACCTGCAGATTAGGCTAAGCAGTTGATATAAAATGCAGTTTTCTGAAAAAATTGACGATCCGTAAAACAAAAACTAGGTCACGTATGGACAAAACAACTAATGTGTTTACTTACCATTATATAAATAAAAAATACACCATATTTTAGCAAAATTTAGGACATGGATTACTATATCCTGCTTTTCTGGGTGATTTGAGACGGGTTAACCCTATTATAAAATAATAAATATTCTTGTATTGCATCATTTCAGGCATTAATAAAAGATTTACTGATGCTAAGGTCAGTAATTAGTTCATATAAGGCATGTTTTGATTTTAAATGTTCAATACAATTTTTCTTGATTTTCATTCTGCCCCAAGGATTTTTGAGGTGTAAGTTTTCTACCTCTTTTTAAAAGTTTAAAAAACTACCAAAAATGAAAAATAGCATTTCAATTCAAGCTGTATTACAAAATACATTATCCCAACTTTATGAATAATCATTTGCAGAACGAATTCCCAATTTGTACATTTTGAAGCAGGTATGCTATCTCAAAGATTTAACTTTGCCTCACATTTCCCTATTTGAACGAAAATGATTTTCTTTTCACAAATTCAAGAAAGAAAAAAATATTACTGCTATAGACTGATAATTAGAGATAAGTAGACATTAGAAAGCTTCCTATTTGTTTTTAAGTGAGGCATATATGCAATTTATAGGTTGTATTATCATTCTGCACAATTTTCGGAGATGAAGTGGAAACTTGCCCTAAAGTGCATTTTCCTTATTGCATAATCGGGAGTGAAAATAATCGGATTAGGTTGTTAAAATACCCTGATGAAAACTTCACGAAATCCCACTACTAGTGAAAATGCCTTTGTTTAATTTCTCAGAAAGACGAAAATGACTCATTTTCTCAGGAACGGAAAGGGAGATTTCTACATCATATGTTACGGGACCATCATATGGAAATGAGAAGACAAGGGTTTAAATAAAATCAATTAATAAGTTTTTAAATGCGTCGTTGTGTATAAATAATAAAGATATTATTGAAATCGAAACATGATGAAAAAACAAAATAAACACTGTATTGGACACCAGTAGATTTCAATTATTAGTTAAAATCATAACTGCAAAAAGTTATCCTTTTATAATAACAAGAAATATTTTTGAAAAACCACGAATATTGCAATAAAGATATCAGATCTAGAATATCACTTGTATAAATTTTTTCATTAGAGTTTGGAGCTATTCATTTTTGGACATGAATCAACTATATGTCTAGGAACTTAGTTGAAATATTGCTAGATAGAAGGCGCTGCAACTGAATATATTTTAATATTTCACCTTGCCCTGTTAGTTCCCTTTCCCCCACATTCCCCTACTGTATAAATGTCCCTGCATTTTAGATATCGAACCTAACCTGAAATTAGCAAAGCTTGACCATTTTAGGTATGCGTTGGGATACAAATTCATGTTTATTACTATATGCTTCAATTTTAAGATTACATTTCTGCAAATAAAAAGACTGACCCAAGTTTTTAAAACAGCCTTATAAGATTCAATTTCCCTTCCCAACCTATTAACTAAAAATTGCTAAAACAAATGAGGTTCACAAGTTATTTTCATTCCGCAGTACCTTTTTATGTGCAAAATAAAAATATGCTTTCTTCTTTAGAAAATTGAGATCGAGATAAATGACACTAAAATAAAACGATAAAAGAATGAAATGATTTTAACCTTGATGCATGTAATTATAATTAATTTCAGATATAAACAAGTTATCATTTTCAGAAAAAAAGCAAACTTTTGTTTATGTTTCAAAAATTACATTAATTTGTATTACATTTGTGAGGCAATACTATTTATATTTTACATTAAATGTTCTGCTATTACAACTTTTTGAATGTGTATTTTATGTAAAAGTGTTGCTAACTTCTTAATTTGAAAAAGAAAGGAGGAGGGATAATACATACATAGTTTACAAAATTTTAAGAGATAGAACATAAAAGCATTTTTACCAAAACAACCTTTTTCTTCAGATACACGAAACGGAACTCAAACGATGTTCTTGAATTCTTTAGTTTGACGACTGACTTTATCAGTAATTTAATTCTAAAGATTGAAATTTTCTTTAAACATGAAAGGGTACTTTGATCTTTTGCAGAGAAAAAAAAAACTGTTTTCCTTTGAGAATCTGTTGCACACGGTATCACCAAATGTTCCCTGGATCTTTACTTACATTATTGTGACTCATTAGTGTTTGTTACACATTTTATTCAAAACTTGCTTTCGTCAGAATTGATGCTATATTTAATCAAAGATCAAAATTCCAAACAGTTGAAAACTGATAATAGACAAATTTTAAATAAAAAGATACTGGGTTCAAAAGGTAAGCTTAAAATAGTGCAGCGTCAGAAATAAGCAGCATTGCCGATTTCTGTAAAACGTATTTTACTTTATACCTCGTTTACAGTATTAACTCTAAAAATAATAAGATAGTTGGGCGGCATATACATAGTTTCTAAATTACAACTACTGTCGGCTCGCTTAAACGAACTGTTGGTTCCGAGAAACATTATACGATTAAGTAGGGTATTCGATTAAGCGAGTATCTTTAACATTGCGTCAACGGCACGGGAAATATTCGGTTCCGAGATATTTTATTCGTATAACCGGGGTATTCGTTTACTCGTTACCCGATTAAGCGGTGACGACAGAATGTCTAAAATAAGCGCTTACATCCAATTTGACCGTCACGTATTTGGTCTGTATCTCAAATCTGAGGAAGTAATTTTTAATTATCTTTTTTATTTAAGAAGTCAAAATCTACTATATGCGCCCATGCAATGTGGTGATGTTTTTGACCAGTATTTCAAACACTTAAGGGCTCTGAACACCTCCCATTATTTTTTAACCGACGTGTACAAAACGTGCCTAGAAGTAACTTTAAAAAAAGCTCGTTTATCTTCAAGTTTATAAAACATGTGTTATTGTTCTTTATTTGCATTCTAAAAAAATAGATTGGTTATACCTACAATATTGGAGGGTACAAATATTTCAACAAATATCTATGTTAGAACTTTTTTTTTTTTTTTCTTGCGTTCATTAAAAACCAATTGCAATATAAATTTGCTAGTTAAAAATGTAAAAGCTATAGAAAGTGTGCTGGGTGTACCAAGGGGGAATATGGCAAACCCTAGGACTACTACTCTTTAGAAAACAGTCAGCACTTAATTGCAGTCAGGCCCATGCTGTATTCCCTAATTTCATATTTTTTCGCATCAAATACAATTAAATTAGTAGTAAGTGAACCAAACTATGACATTATATATTGAATATGGCCCGTATGTTTCGTATGAAAACTATTACAACCGAGCGTTTGAAAAGTTACACATTAAATAAGATGCTAGTATATAAATGCGTTTTTTCCCCGTCGGAGAGTTTTTTTTTTTTTTCATTATAAGCGAAGTAACAGGCAAATGCAAACGTATCCAATTAGGATTTCTACTGTATTTTGGAAAATTTGTGTTCCGTGCATAATGCCTCAATGCCTCATTACTCTGTAAGGTGGCTAGAGGGACAAAATCAGATATAAAATGTACAATTTTGACGACACTTAATTTTCCTACGTGTTATAACTCTTTATTGGAGGAACATTGTTTTCATTATTGTAATGTCTTTCGAAAAATTGATAATTGCTGTTCTTGTTGAAAAACATGGTCTAAATTTAAATTTCAAAATAATTAGCGTTATGCCCACTGCAAAATGAAGGCTAACTTCAAAAAATAAATTTTTAGTAATGGACAGTATTTCTCTACACATATTTTGCAAGAAATTATTAATTACGCATATTATTAATAGCATTTTTTTTACATTATGTACTCTTATTTAGGTAAGTCCAACATATTTGTAATAATGCATCATGAAAAATGTGACTCTTAAGTGAAATAAAGTAGTTTTCTTAGGAATCTATGTGGTTATTCGGCTCTAGTGATAAACACAGCTAGTTTATATGATGATTGTTGTTTTGTATTTTAGTAGGTTAAAGCATAACATACTGCATAAAATCGTCTGCAGTTATGCTGAAATTTTAAAGTTGATTTTGAGTAGTGTTTTAAAATTTTAACCCTTTAACTCCCCCCCCGCCGCCGTAATTCAGCCCAAAAATATAGCGATTTTTAATTGCATTTTTGTTTCTATTTCACATTTACGCGCTTTTTGGAACCAATCATAGCAATAAAACACAGTAGATTGCTAACTATCACTGGAAAGCTATCGTCATATATATGAATAATCTGTTGCTATAAATAGAAAAGATACGGGAAAAACAGTGAACGCAACATTTAAATTACTGCCCGTAAGGCATACAGGCAAATCAGTAAAGGCTCGAAAGCCGAACCCGTACGGCGTACGGAAAAAACAGGGAAGTGTTTAAAGTTCATTTTATGAAGAAATAATTTATGAAAGTAAAAAAAATGACAAAAATGGAAGTTGACAAATCATGAATTTGCAAAATATACACATCAATTAAATGCCACCAAAAAAGCAAAGCAAAAGCTTTCTTAGAATCTTTACGTCGCTATTTTTTTCTGTTCCGCAAAACGAAACAGAACAAACAATATAAGAAAAACTTCGTCATTTAAAATTTTAAATAATAAATTTTACAGCACTGAAAGCAACTTAGTCATTTTTAATTTCCAAAATATTTTTAAAAGAAAATAACGTAACTCTTGCTAACATGCCACACTTTAAAGTTAAATTAAAACCAAAATTAGTCTCTCAAATTTAAAAATAATTTTGTGGCAGTGTTTAAAATCTTTTTTTTAATTAAGTGTTTTCAAATCTAATTGAATACAATCTCAAACGTTTATTTTTCTTTCTTTCAAGCATAGAATTCTTTGTCCAGAAAAATAATTGTATTTTATTAAAGTTTTACATTACATCAATTACTTAGTGACAAATAAAAATAATAAATTGACAAAGCTGTTTTAACATTATATTTTCGAAGTCCTGTAATGTAATTTTCAATGAAGTTGTTTTCCGCGACAAAAAATATTTACACTTCATTTTAATTTAGAAAGTTTAAAAATGCCATTTTTTTTATTCACCTAGTGGTTTCATTTCACTTGTTCCAACAGAAATGATACTTTCTTAGTTAATTACTTGCAGGAATATTTTGAATCTTGATCATTTCCCTTGTGTTAGGTTTTTAATTTAGGAGGAGGAATATATCTCACTTTGTTTGCTTCTTCATAATCAAGTTCTTCCGACGCGGTGTTTGTGAAATAAATGAAATGCGGTCCATTTCTTTTGTTTAAAGAGCATTCGTTGTCACACTCTTACATTAGAGAGGAACATTTAAATGGGTTCTACCAGCTCATTTGAGAATTTAATCAATACAACTCATTCAAATCTGATGGCGAGAATTTGAGCTTTCATGAATATTTATTTCTTATTTCATTTCCTATTCACTAGAGAATACTTGAACAGTGAAGTATCTTCTAACTAGTTGTCTAGTTGATTTTTTACTATATGTAAAAGTAAAATGTATTTTGTAGCAGTAATTTGGCTCTTTTGATTTTGGAGGGGGGGGGGATTTCTATGGAATTCAAAAACTTCCAAATGTAAAGAATCATAAAAATGTAATTAAGCCTTAACAAATTTTGAGCATGGGCGACTTAATAATTTGTGTTTTATAGTTTATATTGTAAACATTTATTGCATTAAATGTTTGCAAAATCAATCAGGAGAAAACCAATAGAATATACTAGGGATGCACCGATTTATCGAAAATACTGATTAATCGGCCATAATTGGCCACTTTGCGGATTTTCAATAATCGGCAAAATTTTGCCGATTCTTATTAAAAATATTATCTATAAATATTATTATATTATCATTAAAAATAATATTATTAAAATAAAAAAAACAATATTTTTAAATACTATTTAATGTAATTTTATTATAGCAAGAATAATTTTCTCTTGGTTGATATAAATGTTTTAATAAATAAATTGTCCTTTTTTGAATGCCACATATGCACAATGGCGTAACATTTGTACGTATCGATACATTACCCCTTAGCATAGTGCTTTTATATAACCTTTAATTTTGACAAAGAATAAGTCATGAGTTAAATGGCTACTACTATATAATTGAAAATTTTGAATTAAAACCACTCCTAAAGTAGTGTGCTCATCACAGGCTCCCCTCATTTTTTTCTTTTTTAATTTTTCCAGTCTAGTTAACAAAATTAACAATGTGTTAATGTTTTTTGACAATAATATGAAAATTGGCACTAAGGAATGGGATAATATTTTGATGTGAAAACTGAGGAAATTGAAAAAAAAAAATATTCTCTCAGAAATAAATTACTGACTATATTTTTAAAATCGGAATTCTGAAGCAAAGAATAAAAAACAGTAACAGTGAAATTGATAGTATTAAAAATAATTACTTCAATAAATCTTTAAACTAAAGTCTTGTTTAATTTTTAATTACTTCATTCAACAAGATAGTATTATATTCATTTAATACCTTTTGTTAGGTATCCAAGCTGTAGTTTTGTTTAGGTGTATTAAGTTAGTTTTAAATAAGAAGACCTACATTGGATAAAAATAAAAGTTTCTTAAAAAGACGTTTACATTTCGTTTAACACATCAATAGTAAACTATTTACTTAAACTCAAAACATGAATTTGGGAAAACAGACAGTGATAATGGAAAAGTTGAAGTGTTTTTTTAAGCAATGTAAACATGGTAGCTTGCCAAAACTAAATAGACTCCGACTTATCCTTTGTATAAACGCAGAAAATATTTGTCCTTTAAGCTAAATTTTTCTTTAAAATGGTCGTTTTGTTTACATAAGTATGCTTTCAAAAATTTCTTTCAGATATGAGCATAACATAATTTATTATTGTAAATTACATTTAAAAACTTTACTTAAGAAGCAAAAAAGATTTCATGTTTTATCAGATGTATGTTCACTGGAATCTTTTTTGCTCATCCTGTTTTCCCATATTTATTGCAATGTACATGACTCAAGAAATTTATGGAGGTAAGTTTTAAAAAATGAGTATTGTTAATTTAAAAGCATGCATTGCAGAATGAAGCTAAAGGCAATGCACACTAAAAGGTAATCAATTTTCCTTCAGTGTTCATATTTAAACAGGTATCTGTTTCCGTTAGTTAAGAGGTTATTAATTGCAGAAGGCAAGTTGGTTATATGTAATTCCATGAATTACATAACACGGTTCACAGTAATCATAATCCGGGAGATCATAAATCATAAAAAACAAGATATTTTCTGTAACAAAAAATACATAAAATAAAATAAGCAGTATTTAATTAGCAAGAGCTTGGAACAAAATATAAACTAAACTGAAATTATAAAACTAATGTCCTCTAAAGTAATTGATGCAATATGTGGCTTCTGCGATGCGAAAATTGGTAATGATTTTAGATTTTTTTTTCTTTTTCTTCTTAGTGATTTTTTTCTGTACAGATACAGATAAAAATATTAACCTTGTGATGTCTGTAATAAACTACGATTTTTTGTCTTTAAGTTTTACACTATATTATATGTGACTCATTTAAGCTTTATGGTTTCGCATCATACATAATTTAATGTATCCATGATTCGATTAAAACACCTGTCCGACTATATTGAGGTAGGTTTTTGAAAAATGGTCCATTTAGCTGATTTGATATGATAATTTTCTCATAAAATTTGCTAACTGAACTACGATTATTGAGGGTTTAAAAAAATCCAAATGTCTGAAGCAGTCAAGAATAAACTACTAGAAATAATTAAAAGCATAATTTGTGACTAAAAATTTGATCCCCTTAACAATAAATAAACCCATTATATTCCACCTTTGCTACTGGATGTTTAGCGTTTTATATAATAAGGTATAGAATAGAAAATGCAAAATTTGAAAATACCATCTAACAAACATATATTTTACGAATTTTCAACCGCCCATTTCTAAATGAAAGGTTTTTTGACTACTTGAAGATATGCATTACACCACCAACTCGTTTATTCCAATAATACACTGCAGTTTCGTACTTTTTGGCACTCGTCAGCATGAAACAGGAATCAACCGAGCTGTAGGTTTTAATTTATCATTAGCTACCAGTTCTATTTGGCTATCCTTGTTCTATAAGAAGATTTCTGCCTCCAGTTCGTTTAATGCCCATGCCATGCTGACGAATGCCAAAAGCACGAAACTGCAGTCCATGGGTGGAATAAGCGATTTGGTGGTGTATTGCATGTTTCTGCCTTAGCCCTGGCTTAAGGGCGATTACTTACTGCTTTTTACTTGAAGATATTCTTTTCTGTATATTTTCTCAACTTATTAGTGTTAAATACTTAAAATATGTTTCTAAACCCTTTGTAACAAAATATTTATAAAGGATTCCCATGTTTACTGGGATCAATAAAACCGTATTGATTAGATTTGAACAAAATCCATCGTTTCAACGGATCCCGAAAGTCACTGAAAAGTACAATGCCCTATTCCCTTCACCGATCGGAGTAATGTATATATCGCTTAGAAGAAAAATAACAAATGTCAAACAGTTTCGCCTCATAACGCCAAATACATTCCCGTGAAATAGTTTCGAATTTGTCCCCAGTTATACCACCGACGTGCTTTACAAAGAGCGGAAGCGTAACAAGAAACCCTACTGAAATGGATTTTCGCGGGAAATTCGTTTCTGTAAAAAGAATAAATAAGGCAAGATAGGGTAAATTTTTTGTCACGTCGTTTTCGGCACCTTTCTTTCTTTCCCCCTTCTGTATATGCAACAGAGAAAGAAAGACGAAGAAAAAGAAAGAATTTGGATGAAATGCTATTTATAGAGATCAGTTTACTTAGAAAAAGGGTTTAAGGGATATTGAGGATAAATAGCTTGTGACATTTGAGCGAAATCGGTTTTTATTTCATGTTTTTAGAATTTATTTTCTAGTTATTATGGAAGATTTTGTTATCCCTTTCATGATATGAATTCCCTTTAGCATTGGAGCTTTTGACGTTATACTGTCGTTGTATTCCAATTTATTTTTCGTGCTTTGAACTGTTTATCCACGTGTTTATCTCCTCTTTCAATCAAAGTCATATATTTTTTTGAACTTCTAAAACTTTTTGTTATTATCATCTGCATTTGAAATTGAATTGGTATACATTGCATAACTTTAAACTACAATAAAAATTAAAGTAGCACATTAACGTTAGCGTATTTTACTCAATTTACAATAAAATAATTTAAAGCACTACAATACTGTTAGATTTTTAAATACAATATACATAATCAAAAGCGCAGTGCAATAACTCAACATGAAAGAATGTGTAAAGTCGTAATCTCTTAAACCTTTTTGCAAACACCATTTTGCAAATCTTTTTATAAACCAGACAATAAAAGGATTACATTTTTGACGTCTTGAATTCAAATTAAATTTTTCGCAATCACGAATTACAATAGGTGTGTAGATATGCAGCCGTGTGTGTGTGTTCCTTCACAACCATGCAGGGTCTTGGCCTGAATGACGGTGAAGGAGCAGGGGCCGGTGGACGAGCCGAGTGGTGAAACAGCGCAACGTTATCTTGCCGACTTTAAGTCGAATCTGAAAGAAAAGGACTGCTCCACGTCTGAGGTCCCAAGAAAATAGCAATTTGTCATTGATCAAAAAAACTATATTTAAACCATTCAAATTTTGGATAGTCACCATAATAAATGTATTCAAAGAATCCCGTTATTTGCAAATTTTTTCGTTGTTTACATAATTATTTGAAAACGATAGCCAAGAAAGTTGCTTTTAAAAATTCAATGTTCTTAAATGTATATCTCCGTTAGTCACACAAATGCAAATCAGATTTATTTGTCATTCAAAGGTTGCTATAGACATGCAATTATGAATTTCATTCTTTTGCTACTTTTGGTGTGTAATTCAGATGATCCCGCCTACCCTATACACGATCTACTCTAGGGTAAACAGAAATAACAAAGTTTTTTCGCTACCCCTTTTTTTAATTTAGATGAAGTTTTGGAGCAAAATGCACATTTGTGTGTATTTTGCTTTCATGTCAGTTTAAATTTTGAGTATAACAGGAAATGTCATGCGACCTTCGAGCAGTAAATTAAGTATTGTTGACGCAGAGCTTCTTAAGCACATACTGCAAAAATTGAACTGTTGTTTTTACAGTACAATACTGGCAGCCGAGGCTCCAATTTAAAACTTTAAAATGTACAATAATAAATGGTGAAACTAGCAAGTTTACAGTTTCTTACTGTAAAATTAGAAATTTTACAGTTTATTGTCGTAAAATGTAACTATATTATACTGTAAAACACGAGTATAACACTGGCAGCCGAGGTTCAAGTTTAAAACTGTAAAATGGACGGTAATAACTGTAAAATTAGCATTGTTTACAGCTTATTACTGCAAAATTAGCAGTTTTTGCAGTTTATTACTATAAAGTTAGCTGTAGTATACTGAAAAAACAACATTCATTTTTTACAGTGATTGTATATAGTTCAATTACCGACATATATCAATGTGATGGGGAAATAATCCATTTGTTCATTGGTGTCTGGGAAGAATGTAGCTGCGTTGTAGGTAACTGTAAACATGATTGTAGTGGCTAACTAACAGTCAAAAAGTAAATTTTTTTTTACACCGTTACTAATATATAAGAGAGTTTAGTCTTGAACTCAATGTGTAAATATGTATTGCTCAAAAAATCCAAAAGGAAATAGTCTAAGAACGTTACGACGTTTTCGAGTAAAAATTTTTAGATGTCTGGCTCTTTAATTTATTATTCCTTAAATTCTTCCGAGCAGCTGTCAGGCTGTCTGGCTGCCCGTACAAAATTAAATGTTGCGTTTTTCCTGCTCATGGCATTTTTACTTGTAATAATAAAAATTTTAAATTCTGTTTTTTAGAAAGTGCAAACTTAAGTCTGCGTATAAAAGCCGTGTAATATATCAATGAAAAACTACAATTTTTAGCTGCATGGGTTTTGGAATTACTCTTCCTAAAAAATAAGTTACAGTCATTGGCCGTATAAAAGCTTATATTTTCCCGCACTTTTAAGTTTTTTAACAGATATGTATTTGGATCAAGTTGGCAGGGTTGTTTTTAATTGGTAGGATTACTTATTGTGTCATATGTGCCTTGCACTTCAATAGTTTGTTAAAATTGGAAACGGCGAGGTCATATTTTTTTCTGATTTATTTGAAATGAATTTGAAGTAAAAAAAAATTAAATCACTTATTTAAAAAGTAAAAGTGTCATGCACAGTAGAAACGCAACCTTTACTGGAAACCAGAAAGTCCTGAAGCTGTTCAGAAGTGCATAAGGAAAGATATATCAAATTCAAGTTTCTTTTATCTCAACGGTCCCGATTTCAAATTAGCTTAAAATTCAGGTTGATGAATGAACCAATCGACTCGGAAACGCATGATTCCAAGTTTAGAGCTCGACGCAAACAAATACCCATGCAAAGCATGTGCTAGTTGAATTCTACAAAGGTTTAAGTCATTGGTTATTTTTAAGCAGTTACCACGGGTGCGTATCTTCTGTAAGGCTCGACCGATGCATCGGCCAGGCCGATGCATCGGCGCCGATGGTTGAAATTTTTTCCATCGGCCATCGGCATCGGCCGCCGATGCTAACTTGGGAAAAAAATCGGCCCATCGGCCTCGAAAACACCTAAATGCCGATGCCTGGCCGATGTTTGAACAAAAAACAGTTTTCTTAAGAGGGAATTCTATCTTCTCTATTTTTTACATCACAATCAAAAATACGTTCACCATGCGGCTTGAAAACTAGCGGCCACGGGACCAACACAGTTCTGGGTATAAAGCAGTGAGTAACCGCCTCTAAGCAAGGGCTTTGTAATTTTCCGAATCGGGCAGATTCCGAAATTTTCACAACACAGTCGACACTTTCTGAGCGATCTCTTTGATGAGAGTTTTTAGAATTACACTGAAGCCTCTGAATGGCAGAACTAATTTTGCGCATTTCTTTTCTTTTCTTTCTTTTTTTTTTTTTTTTGTGTGTGTTTGCGAATGAAAGCCTTTTTTTTATTTTTAATTTTAAAAAGATGTTAGCCAGATGAATTTGGCAAACACATTTATTTTAAGAGAAGAAGGGATCTATGCTGTAAAATTTCGAGGAGGGGCCCACCTCTGGTTTCTCTGTTATGGGATAAGATCATTGTTTTCATTTTTCTTTTCTGAAATCGAATATTGTGTTACTCAATTCTAAATTATCAAGTCTTGAATTGAATATTGAAGCTGTTACGATGTTCCCTTTAAGTCATATTCGTTTAAGCAGGAGTGTCCATCCCAGAGGGTCATGGCCTATACTTGCACATCTATTTTTTTAAACATTTTTTTTTTGGGGGGGGGGAGGCTTATTTGCTTTTTAGTTTTGATTTTGGTCTCTGTGCTATTTGTATTTGTGCTCCGACTTTGTTCTTAGGGCGGGGGCAACCTTGTGTTCAAAGCAAAAAAAAAAAACTTTTCCCATTGACTTATCCCAATATTTCTTGACCATGAAGCGTGAAACTAACAAGTATTTATGTGTATGCATAAACTTGCCCACATCTTCCCTCCAAATTATTGAAGGGGACTACATTGAAAATAATAAACAAACAAATAAAATAAACTACTAGTGCACAATTGGTATTTCAAATTGTTTTTGTTTACTTTTGTGCAAAAAAAAATGCTTAAATTTAGAAAATACATAAATATATAGTTGTTTTTTTTAATTTTTATTATCTTTTTTAATTAAAGTATTACATGAAAATTTAAGTTTTTATTTAGGTATGTGCAGGAGGTAACAAGTAGGTATGTGCAGGAAAATCCAGTGAATATTAAATTGAGTTGCAGTAAAATAGCAATTTAGGCCAAAATCTGAATGACTTTATCTTAATGATTACAATTATCCTGTATTTGTAGAAATAAAAGTAGAATGAAATGAATATGTGACCCTTCAAATCTCTTATAAATATTTATTTTTCTAATCGTTTGATTTTTTTTTGCCATCGGCCATCGGCATCGGCCATCGGCAGATGGAAGAGGAAACTAATCGGCCATCGGCCATCGGCCAACTTTGAACAATCGTCCAACAATCGGCATCGGCCCATCGGCCAAAAAATGCCATCGGTCGAGCCTTAATCTTCTGGAGACTTTTTCTTTCGCCTTTAGAACTATGTCCAACGCATGTAAGCGCGCAACTATCGCTTTAGGCAAAATTACGGACTTGTCTCCGTTTAGGGGTCTCTTTTTCTCGGAAGTTATTTAGCTCCGCATTTAATTTATGCTTTGAAACGTGAATTGGGTTATTCTCCCAAGTGATATAAAAGACAAAAAAAAAAAAAACCCTCATTAATAAATTATCCGAGAAAGCAGCTAGCATTACTCACTATAAAAAGTATTCATAATCTGATGAACTGCAAAAAAATCATGATTAGCTAACTCTCACACATAAAAATTTGTCAAAAAACTTTTAATAAAGTTTACATTCACTTGCGGATACTATTTCTTAACATGCATTAATGTTTAGAAAAACTAGTTCAATTTGAGAAAAACTGAGAACTTCAAAATTAACTAGTGCAGAAGTTGCACCTAATTACACAATTTTTAGAAGTACACCTATTCAAAAATCTGTGTTGTAAAGGTAGAAACAAAATTAAAACGAAGTACAACTACAAATACGTGCAAACACCCAAACATGCGATTCTCTGATCAAAAATATAAGCTTCAGAATAGTTTTGACGCAAAATTTTAAGATATATTAAGTTTATACGTAACATTTGCGTGACATTTTCTTTTTTACGCATGTGCTATCACAAGTAAAATAGCAACTATATTAAAAAATATGTATATTTATTGTTATATCTTATCATTATGTACAGGGTATCTCAGTTAAATGTTTTAGAATTTCTAAGAGATGCTTGTGACTGAAATGAATACATCAATAGGGGTCAAAAATGCTTTTTGACTATAATACAAATTTTATAGTCAAAAAGCATTTTTGACCCCCATTGGGGGGTCAAAAATGCTTTTTTCTGAATGAAACCTTATTCGCTCTAAATATTCAGATTTGTCTTTTTTCAAATGATCTTTAAATAGCCTCAAAATATATATTATTTTACCACATAATCCTTAATTCGAGTTGCATAATAAAGAAAAAATACATGCCAAGCATTAGCTTCTAATTAAAGCATTTAAGCTGATTATTAGTTTATAGGTAATATTAGGCATGTAATGCTGCAATTTTAACCTTAAATATGATAATAAAGAAAAGCTGACTGAATTAATTATTAGTAAAAAATATTTACAAACCTAACGGGCAGCATTTTCTGCTCTGTTTATTAAAAATAATATTAACCATTCGTCGTAAAGTATATTAATCGGATTAACTTTGAGATATTTTTGCAAAAAAATAAGTTAACTCAAAATTAAGACTAAATAAAAAAACGTTGGCATATGAAAATATGTAGAGCTGAAAAATGTAGCTTCGAAAAATTATGTTTTTTGTCAAGTGTTTTTTTCTTAATACTATAACTTTAGAGATCAAAAATTGTGTTCTTAAGGCTATGGCTCTTTGTAATGTCTTAAATCTCGTAAGAACATTTGCACATGTTTTTCATCCGAAAAAACAGCGAAGGATATGATTCTCCCGCGCACTATTTTTCAACATAATCATTAATGCTTGGAAAAAATGTTTAATAAAAATGTTTTTCTTCTTCATTTTCAAACTTTATAAAACACTATAACGTAATTGGAAGCACAATTCATAAAAAAATCATACTCAAATGTTTCTAAGTAAAAAAATGATGACCAGTTTTAAGAGTCTCAATTATACTGAAAAAAAAAATACTTAGGCGATCTTAAATATTAATTTAAAATGGGAAATAAAAAAAAAACAAGAAGAAAATAAAAACTCTCTTAAGTCTAAATTGTGATACAATCAAGTCTATTGAATTTCTATGTTGACATAACTTTTTAAGCGGCACTGAAATTGTTAAGAGAAATATTTCTTTAGAGTGTAAAAACTAAAATATAGAAACACCGTGAATGAATATCTTTAATATTAACCTGGTAAAATTGCAGAACATTTTCATCTTTCCATTTAAAAAATAAAACGCGGGGAAATTGATACCAGTTACTTTCAGCCTTTTCTCTACAGCTAACAGGTGATGCAGAATAGTAACAAAAATGTAACTAGTGAGCACCCCATTTTTTATTTTTTTTATTTTACAATGAAGTTAGTTCTTTGGTCCGATAATTTAAATTAATTACTTGAAACATATTCAAACAATAAGTTATAATAAGGTGAAAGATAACTTCTTGTTGTAGAACGTATTTTACAGGTAGAGATTATTAATTTATCTGTAATAATTTTTATTGCAAACAAAACATTTTTTTCTTTGTTTCTTCAAACCCTAGGATTCTGTACTACCCAAGTTAGAAACTTCCATGCGAGAGCATTCATTTCAACGTTTGGAAAGAATTTCTACCATATTTGGCAGTAAGAGACTTAGGAAATAATTGTTGATTAAGATATACATACTTCATATTTTACTACTTTAAAAATTCTGTAATGGTGATTACCCTATTTTACAAGAAAACAGCAAGTTCAAATAATAAGTTTGAGTGTGGAGCCTCGCTTGTTTACTTTGATTCATTTTTCCACATCAGTCAATCGATTTACGCGAATCCAGAAATAGTACTTTTAGATAATTACGGAATTTTTAGCAGAAGATGCTAAAAGGTTTGTTGTTATGGTTACAAAAGGAACAACTCAAATGTATAATACTTACAAAACAAAACAAGAAAATAAAATGTGTATAAACCATGCATTTGTAAATTATAAACGTACCTAACCCCTGTAAATTTTTGTCTGTAACCTATATACGAATAAACAAGTTAAATGAATTAAATGCATTCTGATCATTCATATATTTGGACTATTTTTTTTTTTTTTTTTTGTACAAAACCTGCTTTTGCTAGATCAATGTATCAGAAATCCTTTTATCAACAGAAATACGATACCAATACAATGATTTTCAAATGTGATAAATAACTTTATGTTTATGAATTCAAAGTAATTAAAAATATTTCTAACTCATGAATTGAATTTTTATTTTAAAATGTAACATCTTCTTGTGCATTCCATCTCCCTTGCATTTAAAAATTTTCATAGAACCATGCATTCAAAATAACATATGTTTGATTGAATAATGCTTTTAATTGTTAAGCTATAATGGCTATATAAATATTAGGGAAGAGTGTCTCACCTATAAGATTGGTAGAGCTTTATTTTTTGGTTTGTATTTTAAATGAAACCTTAGCTCTTGCAAATGTGCAGCATACACTGTAGCAATCTTTAGGGGAAAATTTTGATAAGGCGTACAGTGTAATATTAACCTATTAATGCCTAGCGTCCCTTTTTAGGGACGGAAAAAAAGGGTCTGAATTTCCTAAAAATGAACATTTCAACCATATAATAGAGTTTATTTAGTACCTTGGTATTGTTTCAATTCGCTATTAACATACTGCAGCACATAACCATTGTAAAGTGTGTTCTGTAGCAGTTTTAATATGATCTTTATCAAGAATGACATCGTTCACAATCTCAAGAAAAAAAAGCAAAGTTTTCAAAATTATTCCCAGCTTTCTAGTTTATGGTAATTGCTGATTTCATTTCTTCGTATAAAATATCTCTTTAAAAATTATATCTTAGGCAGAAAAAAACTAGTAAAAAAAGTATGTACCCTTTGGTGTCTATCGTAACTTCTAAAGGACGATTTTTCTTTCCTTAATAAAAGAAAAATATGTTTTATACATTATTTTTTAATTATTTTTCCTGTCCATTAAACATTGTTTGTAACCAAATATCTTTGAAAAAAAAGTCAGGCTTAAATGGGTTAATGGATATATTTTGTAAGGAAAAAATAATACATAAAATGTGTTCGTTTTCTGTAAAACTCGTACACAGTTCAGGTAGTATAGCTAACAGCATAACCTTCAAAAATTTTACTCTTGGTACATGTAAACAAGTGGCGGTGGAGCACATGGTAGTGCAAGACATGCTCAATTACTTTTATTTAAAATTGTTTAAACAAAAGTATTTTAAGTATTTTCATTTAATCTACATTGTTTCTGCTTATTGTTTTTTATTTACTTTTTAATTATATTTATTTATTAATTCAATAATATTACTATTATTAGTACGTATTATTATTGCTTCTGCAAAGCCAAATATTTGGCCACTGCTGCTAAATATCCATACTGTATCACAAACACTTTGTGAAACAAGTCAAAACAGCGATATTTCTTGAAGAACCACTCCCATGCATATTTTTTTATTTTCAGAAACTGATACAACAGGAATCAAATAGCGCCCCTTGGAGCAAAGTACAAGTTCATTAAGTATGCCTTTTCTAAACCATTTTTTTAGGAAGAGGATGATAAAGGGCCCCAACGTGAGTCCCTCCCTCTTGCCCTTTCTCTTTTTTTCCATTTGTTTAAACATTTAGCATTTTTGTTAGAATTTCAAAGAAAATTTTAAAGGATACCTTGTTTTCACAAGTTAACGAAATAATTATATCTAATAAATACGTAATATTGTAATATTACTAAATATTTTGTCAGACTACATAAAATTTCCTCCAAAAGCCTAAAACGATGCTCACCGCCAATAGACTCACTGACATAATATAAGGATTTTGAACCATACTGCGGTGTACAAGTACTACTAATGCGAAGAAAGTGTAAGTTGAGAACACCAATCTTAACATTTAAAATTTTACGGAGTAGCTAAATCTTATGCACATGATGAGTATTAAAAAGCATCCCCAAGCGTAAAGTTGCTGCAAAAAATCTGACAACTTCAAACGATTGCAAAAGCAGTCAGCATTCAATTTAGCATAAGCATTGCTAATAATCGAAACCAACGGCAATTTCTCATAATATGTTTACAATTTGTATTGCAAGCTATTTTTCGGTGATATATTTATCTTTACATTTTTGTTGATTAACAGCTACATATGATTATTAATGTAACATGGACACAGCTAACGTAAATATAATTGTACTATGTATTGCTGTTATTAACCAGGGCAAGTGAGGGGTTTTCTCTTTGTTTTACGTCTGTCCCGGTCTATGTAAAGTTTAAAGGTTTACAAGCATCTTATACTTATCTACACATTTTTGCTTCCTCAATACTTAAATTTGTATCAATTTAATTATTCAAGTGTTAACTGATAAATTCGTAAAATTGTGTCTCAGTTTTACTTTGACGAAGTTATCTACTAAAATAAAGTTTGTTTAAAAATACGTTTAATTGTATTAATGTGTTTCAAAAATTAAAACCATAGATATTATTTTTAATGTTTAAAACATTTTATAAAAACATAATTTGAGTGTAAAACGTAATCAGATTTCTAGCATTTAAACAAAATTTTAATGAGAGAAGAAACAAAAAATAAACTAATATCATATTTAAAGCTTCTACTATTTTCACAATAATGTTTAAATTTCTAATGATTCATTATATTTTAATTTGAAAGAAATGCATAACTTTGAAACTCTTCCCTTAATATCGGGAAATAATATTCATAATGTTCACGTTTTATATTATTAGTTATATTGTAAGAAAGAATATTTTTTTTTTTTAACTTTAAAATATTTCCCCTAGATATTGCGTAGTTGATTTTATAAAGTCAACTCATTTTTTGAATCCCAAATTGTATTGTAAATTTTAACAATGCAGTAATTGGTTTTAATCTAGTGATGCTCAAAGGTCATAGACAAATACATTAATAGATTTTAAATTCCAGAAAAATTGTAATATTTAATCTTACTAAAATGTCTAGTTTTGTATTGAATGTTTTGTATCTTGATGCTACCAAGAAATATAATATTAAGCATAGTTGAGAGTTTTGGGCTTACACTAATACCGTATTAAGAAATTGTGATATTAAAATCAAACTAGAATCACATGAATCATACAGGGAAAGAAAAAAAACTTAGATTTTAATATAGCATATATATGCTGTTTAATGTGTCATTCCTATACATACTGAGATGATGTTAATTATGGGTTAATTATGGGGGAGTAAGTAAAACACTTGCTTCGTTAGTGTAAACGCGGCATAATTTATTTTCTATACCTCCATACTGAACGATATTTTTTTCCAAGCTTTGAGTTTTAGTGCAGCATAAAACTAAAAATGTAAGCTTACCTGCCATAACCATTGTTGTGGTAACTGTCAGTGCTATGATAGCAGGAACACGGTAGATATTACAAAGTTTCATTATCTCTTGCTTATTAATTTACCCATCAAATTGTGAAAAAAATAATGAACCAACAGCGCATTTGAAAGTGCACAAGACTGTCTTAGGATATGTTTTGGAGAATGTTTCTTTAATCGGTAACTGTGTCAAGTTCATCAAGCGGAAAACACGTGGTCTTGATTTGTCACAACACGTGTTCATTTAATTTATCAAGCAACACGCCGGATCACTGAGCAATCGATTTTTTCCTTCATTTTTTCTCACCCACGAGGGACGTTCTACATATCCGGACTATCCAGACAATCCGGCACTTCGTGGTAGAACGCTTATCGTAACCTTCCCTTCTGGGCTGTCCGCGGATCAGTAAAAGACTACCGGGCACACAGGTTGTTATATAGTGGGCGCGACGGTTTTCCAAGCAGCGTGTGCGCCGGCGCGATAAGACAAAGTGGACGGGGGTGGGGGCCTCTCTCTCTCTTTCTCTAAGAGTCGCCTGCTAGCGGGGGTGTTTGAGCGTCGGAAATTGGAAGGGGGAAAACGAATCTTCAACTCTTCAGCCCGATTCGTTCAAAAACTGTTAGGGCGTGTTGTAAATGGGATCATGAAAATGTGAGGGAAAAATCATCCTTTTGAACAAAAACACGAGAAAACAAAGAATTTAACAACTAAGCACTAAAAAGGGAAACGCATGAGGAAATTGATACACTCTGGGATATTTTACAAAGATTAATCGTCGTGCTAGGCAAAGTGGACTTAGGATGCATGTAATTTAGATTTTTGTGGCTGCGCGCTTGAAAAATCGAGCAGCGGTAGAAATACATGCGCTCCAGCAGGAAAAAACAATCCATTTAAATGAAGACTAATGTTACTTATTTATAATGTAACTTACGATTCAAAGCGCCGCTTTGGGTCGTTAATATTCTCCACTTCTTAGATTAAGCAAATGAAAGCGAAGAACGCATCCAACATTAAAGGGAAAAAAAGAAGCCGTTATCTTACGTTGCGGGATGAGGTTTAAAGCGAGAGAGAATTGTTTGAATTAAAATGGTAATTTAATTTGAAATGGTTCTGTTTTCTTGTTAGCTGCTAAGGCTTTCAAAAAGCTTATTGTCTGGATTTTCATTCTTTTGTTATTAGCATAATAAGTGAAGTAAATATAAGGTAAAAGAAGTAAAATAGTTTCTTTATAAAATTATTTATAGCGCACTCCAGATTTATTGTGAATTTCTTTTGATGTTAAGAGGGTGAGTTATTCTGGTGTTTATCAAATTTCAGTATGTAACAAGTTTTTGGAAACTATGAAATTAGTTAGAAAACTGTGAAAAAAGTGTTCAATGTGTATTATTTGTCTACGCCAGTTAACTTACTTTTATACTTTAAAAACATTTCTATAAAATTAAGCGTTTATCTTGCGTATTTTAGTTATTAAAACTAATACAGACTATATACATGATAAAAGTTATAAATATTATTTATAAACACGAAGAGTTCTATCACTCATATCAACCAAATACATTTTAATTTTGAGGTAAAATTAAAAATCCGAGCTTTATATTTTTATTCATTGTTTTCAAAGAATAACTATTTAAAGTAAAATCTCTTTTAAGCTGCTTTGTAGTGTCAGTACCCTAACACTAAGTTTGGTATCAATATAAACTACATGACACAAGAAGTCTCATAATAAATTTTAATTGTGTGTGCTCTCTTACTACGCCGTGCTTAATTTCGAAGAGACAATAAATTTATTTGCATTCGTTTAATACTATTATGTTTAATTATATTATTGTATAACTATTTCGGTTTGAATATTCTTTACCGTAAAATGGGGTGAATTGGTACACTTTTTAGCTTTGACTGTAAAAAAAGTAGATAAAAAGTTTTTTTTTTTTTTTTTTCGGGTAAAAACTTCGGTCTTTCTTTGCTTTTTAATTTCCAACCAAAGCTTAGCGGTTATTATTTAAACATGAATTTAGGGGTGTTCCGAATCACCCCGCTGATAGGGGTCAATCGGAACACATGTTAATATTTTTTTTTTCAATTTAACCTGTAATAGGACTTAAAAACATGAGTAATATTGATGGGGGAGAATAAGAACAGATAGTTACTGTCAAATAAAAGTTTATTTTCTATACCAGAGTAAGCGTTTATGATTTGTCAAAATTCAAAATAATTTTGAACTGATAAAAAATTAGAATTAATGTCAAGACTTGCTTTTGAATTGAAATACAAAGATTTAACATAAATTGAAGTCACTCATGTCATCCACATATAAACTAGCCGTTGTGGCTTGGTTTAAGTTTTTTCATAACATCTTCTGGGATGACCGCTGCCTTTTTTTTATTTTCTTAAAATCTCTGGGGTTCGGGGACTGTCCTGTAAGATTTTTCCACTTTATCATTTTTGTCTGTGTGCTGGACCTTTGCTACATAAAGTCTGTATGACTTTCCCAGTGTATTTTAAGTAAAAAGAAGTCTTCTGGAATAAAAATATTTTTTAATCTGCAATTTTCTATCATTTTATGATCAAGTTGCTCACTAGAAGGAATAAACAGTAAAAATTCTTGTCTTTGTCTTGACTAGAAGAATTTGGGAGAGAATTTTGATTTTCAAAGTTTCCTTTAAATAAGTTTGAATTAGAACATCATAACAAAGTGTTCCGATTCACCCCGCAAATCCTTATCCTATGATATTATGAAGAATTTTTCATTTTGATGCCACACATAAAATATGTTGTCCCTTCTAATGTGGTATATTGTGGTTGCTCAGATATATGAATGATTGAATGATTAAGAAATACAACTCTGAGATTTGAAACATAAAAGGGTCTGTACTTTCATACAAAGTTTTGCAAACCATGAAAACTTGATGTTTTTATCGTCCCGTTTGCAGTCTTGCACAGAAGCCAATAGTGTTGCCAGAATGACAAAAATATTTTTTCCTACTTCTTATAATATTACCTTTCTAAAAAGAAATTAAACTGCTAATAATGCCCGACGGCATATTCATGAAGAATTCATTTGTATGATCAGGATGTTTTGTTCCGAATCACCCCATCCTACACACCCCATTTTACGGCACACTTTAGAATATTATTAAGTATGATGATAAAGTATGATTATAAATGAATATTTAAGAATCGGGCAATGGAAAAGTAAAAATACCTGCGTAAAAAAAGGAAAAAAATAAGGAAAGAAAAAGAAAAATATTCTGAAGAAAATTTTGCATTATTAACTTCAGTAATTAATAATTAAAAAAATATATTAAAATATTATTTCGGGTGCACGTACCGAAAGAGAAACAGTTTCAGTTATCTGCTCTCCTGAAGAAAAAACAAATCATTGACACTTGGGACGTTTTCCATTATAGTCCTCGATCAAAAGATAAATTTTGGACTTCTTCACAACTAAGATTGTAAATTTAAGTTTTTTTTTTTTTTTTTAGCCATTTTTTTTTCTTCATTCATTTTTTTCATCTGACCTTTCTTAAAATGTCAACTTTTGAATTTTGCCAACTTGAAAGCATTAACACTACGATTTATCTTCAATGCACAAAAATAAACAATCAATGAGATTGCACTTTACCATAAAACTTCAATTTTAACTAACTGAGTTGAACCACAATAGTTGATAACATAGATAAAAAATATACGAAAATAACGCTTTGCTTCAATTCACGAGGCAAAGACATGCACGTTTGTTGACAACTTGGTGGTGTACTAAATTTGAATTTAGCTATCAGTATGAAGTTAAACAGCTGTTACAAAATGTTTATTTTTCTGTTTTCATATTATATATATTACTCTTAAATAAATTAAGCATGTATCTTTATACACATTTTTTTAACATGCATAAATGAAAATAGTTATATTTTAGGTTTAATAAATAAAAATTTTTCATTCAAGTGTTCTTTCTTGCATAGCTGTGTAAATTGTTGAGCATAGATTTCTTACAGTCCCGCGTCTATCATCGGCGTACCTAAAAAACAATTTTGATACTGAAATTTTTAACTTTTATAAATGAACAAACATAAAACTAATAATGAAAGGACGCATTTAAATTAAAAAGAGAATACCGTAATCCTCCATAATCCGTATTACTATCTTGTTCTGCAATCATTTTTATTTTAAAAAGAATAATAAGGCTTCAATATTAATTTTTAGAAAGTAATGAAAAAAAAAACTATAAATCTCTTGTCTTATCTTTAAATTCGGAATATCGCCTAAGGATCTACAGAAACAAAAGAAAAAAACCTTACTTTAGAACGAGTATTTCTTTCAATAGTTTCAACGTTAAAACATGTATGTCTTGTCGTTTAGAAAAAGTAATAAGGTTCTAGAATAGTTCAAGACTATCTTTGTCTTTCTTCTTGCTGTAAGTTCATCTGTTGACATGCTAAGAATGTTCCAACTTTTATTCTTGGGGATATATCTTACAAAATGACAATCTGGACTCATTCTTTGTCTTCTGTAAAGGCCGGTGTGTTTTCTTTAAGTGGATCCCATAACACTATGATAACCAAAAAGAAATCATCACTATGATAAGTAACAGAAAAGAGCAAAAAATAATGCTATTATTATTATTATTATTATTATTATTACATTATTTTAAAACCATAATTGAACCATAACTATCGTTGGTAATTTCAAAGTTAACGAATGATATTATTATTATCATTTTTTAATAATTATTATTATTAATAATATTATCGTTATTATTAAGCAGCAAAAGTGCTTAGGATTTTTTTACTTGATGCATTCATATTCTTTTAATCAGCAAAAATGAAACAAATAAAAAGGAACGGTGCCTATTTTAATACATTTTTTAAGCACCTGAAGTGACCAAAGTTCAAAAAAAGAAAAAAAAATCAAAATGCAACAATATTAACTGCAGCTGAAAGCATTGCATTTTTCTGCATCAAGTGTATATCTATGACGCAAAATTTTCTGAAATTCATATTTCACTTTCATTTTTAAAAATAAAACATTTCGATTGTGAACTTTAACTTTTAAACTAATTTATAAAATATCAAAAAAGCTTTTTCAGTTTAAAGACTATTTCTATCAGCTTAATTCGCACTAAAAAGTATGAAATAAAATAAATACATGATTTCTTGATGAACAACAGTCAAAAATTTCAGTTGATCTAATTATATCTTTATACAGGGTCCACTCCAATCGTGGAGCAATAGCTAATTTCTAAAACGTTAGAGATAATCATATAGTTCCAATTTGAAAAAAAACTTCAAATTACGGAAGGAAATCAGATCTATGAAACCTTCTTTTCAAAAAAACAATTTTGAAAGAGTTACAAAATTTATTCTTTTATATAGCCCCCCCCCTCCCCCCAGTCGTAGCAATCATATTTACTAAAACATTCTTGAAATATCTCAAATTTAAGACTAAAAAAAATCACTCTTCAACAACAAAAATTATCCGAGTAATGACCTTTTATAAATATTTATAACGTCATCGAGAGGTCACTTGAGGGTCCGTTTGCGACTTGAGTCAACGCACGACGGTTGATTTAATGCACGTGATTGCGTGATTTAATGTGACTGATGAAATGAACATGATTGAGTGATTGAACGTGATAACTCTTTCAACATTTGATTTTTTGAAAAAAAAATTCATAAATCTAAATTCCCTCCGTAATTTAAAGTTTTTATTTCCAATTAGAACTTTATGCTTATCTCTAATAGTTTAGAACTTAGCTATTGGGCCACGATTGGAGTGGACACCCTGTATGCCGATTAATTCTAAAGCAGCAAATAAAATTTAAATTAAAAATTTAAGAGACGAAATAGGAGGTACATTTAAAGTTATTCATAATAAGCTGTATACCGCCTATTTCTTCACTCAAATTTTTAATTCAAATTTTATTTGCTGCTTTAGAATTAATTAGCATATAAAGATATAATTAGATCAACTGAAAATTTTGACTCTTGTCTTCAAGAAATCATGCATTTATTTTATTTCATAATTTTTAGTGGGAATAAAGCTGATAAAAATAGTCTTTAAACTTAAAAGGCATTTTTTTTTTAATTTTATTGCAGTGTTTTTTCTTCCTAGTAAATTATTCCAATATAAAATCTGGTTAATATTTTGATATAGTATTTTACGCGAATATATTTTTTCAACTGAAAAAAAGTACTTAGTTAAAATCTTTAAAAAAATCGCTAATTATAATGAAAGTTCTAAACATGCATGCTGCATCTGTATTTAAAATAAAAACTCTTATAGTGACCACTCGTATAAAAACTTTTTTCTGTGGGACGGAGGTGGTCATTATATCGAGTGCCGTCTGTATTCGTTTATTAGGTTCATGCTTTCCCACTACCAATCAATGTTACACAAATTCGTAATTTATTTCAATGACACACGACATGATCGAGCCCTGAACCTTGAACTTATCGCACACTGAGCAATGCAAGCGCTTTGACAACTGTGCCGGTGAAAGCACATCTTTGTTACTTTCATAGGATTCAATTGCTCTGCGCCGATGAAAGCGGATGTGTCGTACCTTTCACAGTGTTGAATTTAACCTAGTAACAAGAAGCAAAGTGCGCACATTATGACAGAGAAAGTAATAAGATATATAGTCTTTAAAAAGCAACTTTTAACGCTGCAAGTAATTTCACCTTTTTAAATAACAACTCATTTTGAAATTATGTATAAAATATAATATTATTTAGAAATATAAACAGTCAAGCTTAACTTATATTCTTACAGAATAATAAACATATTTAATACACCAGATGGAAATTATTTTGCTGATAATTGAATAGTTATGAATGCAATAAAAATTATTCAATCAAAGAAAGAATCAGAAAATCTTTACATTATGCTAACATGTTAAATATGCATTAAGAATTAGATTAAAAAAAATATTATTAATAAAGCACAAATCATTTTTGAATTTTCTAAGCATTATCTTTCATACTTTTTCCTTAAAACCACTGCACATTTTTCACTTTCAAACGTGTGCAAATTGCGAGTCCAAAGCTGTATTTAAAAACAAAAGTAACGCGTTATTTTTAAATTAAGAGCACGTTTAGCTTATTAAATGTAGACTAGAAAACAGAAAAGGTTCAGAGAATTAGTTGAGAAAATTACCTGTTTCATTAGTTTTTAATAGAGGTTTAACACGAAAAACAAGAAGGCTTCTTTAAAGAAATCAATACGTGATCTGGAACCAAAAATTATCACGCCATAAGCTTTATAAGAAACTTAGTTGGTAAGGGTTTTTTTTAGCTGTTTTTAACATTTACTGAAAAAAGTTTTTCTTATAAAGAAACGTTGCAAGAACAAAATTGTTTAAAGTTACGTAAGCGTTTTCAGAATGCATCACAGCTAGAAGAGAAAAAAGAAAAAACTTTAAAAGTCATTTATGCTGCGAGTTCTAGCACTCCAACACTGCAAAAAATTAACTTGTTTTAACAGTATAATTCTGACAGCCGAAGTTCTAATTTAAAACTGTAAAATGCACAGTAATAAACTGTAAAACTAGCACTTTTACAGGTTTGTTGTCGTAAAATTTAGCCGTATTAAAAACAACAGAATAATACTGGCAGCAGAGGTTCCACTTTAAAACTGTAAAATGAACGGTAATAAGCTGTTGAATTATCAATTATACTGTTTATTACAGTAAAATTAGCAGTTTTACAGTTTAGTACTGTAAAAACAATTTTACAATTTGTTACTGTAAAATTAAGAAATTTTACGTTTTTTCTTTTTTACAAAATTGACTATATTATATTTTAAAAACAACATTCATTTTTTTACAGTGTATCAGTTTTGTAGGCAAACTGTGTCCACACATTTGTTTGTAACTGATTTTTTTAAAAACATTTTTATAATTCTGTGATGGTTCTGTTTTACGTAACCTTGTTACACTTTCAAAAAGTAGCACTTTTATTTATTTTTTTTTAAATATGAAATATCACTGTAAAATATTGCAACGTATGGCTGCCATTGATATCGGTCAAGCAAAATGGCATTTTTTAATATATTTTTTAAACAACTGATGCGCATTTCCGTATGAAAAATATTCAAAAAAGTCATAAAGACCGCTGTATAAAGAGAGCTGAATGGGCTGTAATCCGGAATATGTAAAGAAATATCAACAACTCCCGTTTAGTTTCGCTGAGTGAGAACCATTATCACTTCATCCTGAGCTGTAACTCTTAACATAATCTGCAATGAACCAATAAAAATTGTAGCTATTTTAATTCTTTCTAGCAAATTTAGCAGGTTTTTTTTTCTTTATTTGTATCATTTTCTAAAATTAGAGCTGCATATTACTTTATGGTTTTCTTTGACGCATGTTTTACAATTAGGGTTGATTCGGGTAAGTGTGCCACTGGGGTAAGTGCCCCCCCCCCCCTTAAAACTGAAATGCGCGTATGGTTTTTATACTTTTTTGTACTGATCATGTCAAATTCGATCACAGTAATTGCTTTTGCAAAAATTTGAGTTTCATGAAAAAAAAAATTTGGATCATATAATTTATGTCAATTTTTTTTCAAAGGTTTTTTTTCAAAGAAGTGTTTCAATGTTAGTTTTTATTATTTTTTATATATTCATTAAGTTTTCTTGTAGGGTTTAACCTAAAGTGCACATTGCAATAAGAATTTTTTATGAAAAGTATTATTAATATGTGTTTAAGGGGAGCGGCTCACTTACCCCGTAGTTTTTCTCTATTAGGGTAAGTGGGCCCGAATTTCTACCTCAGATAAAAAACGATTTATCATTGAATCTAAGTGCAGTTGATATATAAACTAATACTAAGCAGTTAATTACTTTTCGACTTCAAATCTGAGTCAACTTTCGAAGAACGAGCAGCTTCATCAAAAAATAAAACTAAAGTTTATTTTGTTTGTGGCAATGTGTACTTGAGAGGTGGTTGAGAGGGTAAGAAAGAATTCACTTTGTGTGGACACACTTCGTGAAGCTTTCTATTTTACCAGGGTTATTTTTTTAACTCCGAATGCACGGTATAAAGGCCAAACAAGCGGCTGGTGTGCATAGTAGGCAACTGTGCATCCCCCTCTACACAATCTGTCACTGGTGAGTCCAGCATGCTATTTTCTGTTGATCTGCTGTCACATTGTCACTATTGATTCTCCTGCTAAGTATGAATTGCAAAGTGTTTCGCGAATATATAGATTTTTGTTGTGAAATTTTGCGACGCTTAAAAAGAGCTATTCAAAACAAATGAAGAGGCGTGCTGACTTCTGGAATTGTTCTGATTAACGGCAATGCCCGTCCTCACAGCGCTCGTGTAACCCAAAGGCTCCTTCAGCAATGTCAATGGGACATTTTTGACCACCAACCAATTCGTCCCGTACAAGCGCCAAGTGACTTTCATCTTTTCCCTGAAGTGAAGCAGGGGCTTATGGACCCCTTCTTGAGGTCTCGAAAAGCATTGTGCTTCCAAAAAAACGTGGAATTCAAAGACACCGCCACAGCTCGTTTTTAATCATTGGTGGAAACATTTTACGAAGAGGGTATTATAAAGTTTGTTCACAGACCTAACAAATGCTTCAATCGTCAAGTTGATTATGTAGAAAAGAATCCCGCAATGCACGTTACTTTTGATAATAAATTGTTTTTTGTACATTAATCCGATATTTTTTAGAGCCTATCAGAGGTTGAAAACAAAAAAAAAAAAAAAACCTTGTATGAAAGTCGGTCCTCATGTACAAAATTTCAAATGCACAAAAAATTGAATTGGTAGTCAAAAAATAGATAAATAAGATAAAATAAAGTAAAGAAGTAATCCTTAACAAAAGTATAAGCATTTTTATTGAATAATAAATACATATTTTTTTAACTTTTTGTTACAAGAATTATGCATAACATAAACGAGGAAAATGGGCTTCTGTTTCTCTAATATATGATTTTTAATGGTACGGGTTCAAAAGCCCACAAACACCGTTTTAGCACTTTTTTTTCTGACAAGCAACGTTATTCTTCAATCAAAACAAAAAAGGAACGTGACTTTCAAAACATAAAAAGTAACACATTCATGATGTTACATTGTTATACCAACATTACTCGACATTTTATTGCCAAATTAAATCTGTTTTGGGTCAAAATGGACCCGAATACTGCAGCACATTGTTAACTTCATGAAATAATCCTTCAGTGTTTGAACATATATATAACAAATAAATACACTCACAAAACATCACATATATTATTTTATTATTATAATTCTTAAGCCTGATACATTACGTTCATAAATATATAAAAAAAGAAATTGAGTAAGCATATCATTATAAAATATTTATGAGTAAGGCAGGTCTTAAAGAGCTACAATAAGAAATGAAAAATCTCTGTGTATTATTCTGTCCTTCTCTGCGCATTCAACTTCGATTCTATTCTTCCTCATTTTTCATTTGTACTCTTTCAAACTTCCAAACAAATTTCATCTAGTTTTGTTTTTTCGGTAAACATGAAACTATGCAAAGGAAAACATATTTTGTCCTGGGTTTAAAGAAACAATGCAATATGTTCTATAGAAACTGATTTTTTTCTCAAGGGGTTTCTTTGTTTTCAAATCCAATAATATATATATATATATATATATATATATATATATATATATATATATATATATATATATATATATATATATATATATATATAATAGAGAGAAAGAGATGTTGAAACATTTTGAAAAAAATGCTTATGATAATGAAAATAAAAAAATAATACCTCCTCTACTTTACAGATGTTGTTTAAAATATATCAGTATCAACAAACTTCAGAATTTAACTACGCATTTGTCGTCTCTGCTGATTTATAATTGATAACATTTTTAAGTCGAAAAAAGAATTGCATATAAATAGGTGACTTTTTCTGGTATTTATGAAGAAATACCTGCAAATATAACTAACTCTTCCAGAAAATATAATTAAGTTGGATAAAGAGAGATTACCATAACACACTTTATTTTATCAGAAGAAATCTCATTTAAGATAATTGTTCAGCGAGCTTATTGGATTTAGCAAGAGCGAAAAAATCTAGCTTATCAACTGTAAGTAGAAAAATAACACTTTAAATTGGATTAGAAAGGAATTTATGCTCCCTGTTAGTTACTTTTCCAGAAGCTTAAGCGAAGTAATATGCATCATAACAAATCCTGTGCTCATTACTTTCCTCAAGGCAGTGCTTAGCAGAATTGGATCTTGAAACAATGTAGGCATACTTTGTAACACTCGTGATGCAATACTATTTATTATTAAACAACATCAGAAGTAGGAGTTTAATTATTATTATAATTGTATAATAACTAATTACGTTTAGTCAAAATACATTCATGAATACAACTAAGGAGTTAAAATAATAACCTTGAAAATGTTTTACCTGGTTGAAAGGTAAAGTGAAAAAACGATGACGGACCCAAGAGTAATCAGGAGCTATCATTTGGAACCTTTAGGTTGATTTACTGTCTTAAATAATGGTTACTGCGTCTTTTTGGTTTCTTAATGAGTGAATGAGTTGAATATGGTATCAATATGTATTGATAATTTTGCTCCTTGTATGGTAACTCACAATTCTCGCATCAGCTCTAACGCTTGGAGGGCCTTAAAACAGAGTAAAGGCCATATTTTATAATTTTTTTTAAATAGTTTATTCATAATTCAGCATAAATAATACTCAAATACTGTAAGATATTTTTTGTAACATCTGCAAAATATTTTGCCAGAAACTACTTTTAATAACATTTGAGACAGCATAAATCTATATATTCGAAGTAACTTTGGTATTGCTGTTGCAATTTAACCTCCCGGCATAATTTCTTGATGTTATTTCTTATACACATACATTAATCAATAATCTATATAAGTAGATAATAACCTTTCCCTCCAATAAATAGTTTTTAATGATATTGTGTTTTCTTTTACCTCAAAAGTCCTGCATTTTAAAATGATACAAAGGAACTTGGGCTTTTTTTGCAATGGGTCTTGTGTAGCTTTAAAATATATATATATATATATATTATTAACAAAACGAGGCAAATATTTAACGAGTTGAGATAAACAGGCAGAAATCCGTTATTTGTGTACTGAATTTAGCCGCTTGTGCATTGAAATTGAGGGTGTACAAACGGCGTAGACATTCGCGGCACGAGAAGCCACCGTTACTTTTGAAAACGTTCCTTGTTAGACAAATTTGGTAACAATATTACGGTACTATTATTTTTTATTGATGTGCAATGTGTACTGGTGGTAAAAATTATAGAAACAAAGGAAACATTACCATATATTGGTTGAATTTTATGACTGTGAACTAATGTTAAGTAAAACTTTTTAAATTAGTTTTGTAGGAAATACAGACGAGCCCGCTTATTAGAATATCAGTTAAAAGAATATCGCGTTTAATAATATGCATTTTCAATATACCAATCCGTTGTAATGTATTAGTTTAATTCAGGAGGAAACTTTATAAAATACTAATACTAAGAAGTTTCTTTTTGGGATAACCTGAAAAAATCCTAAAGAAAGATTATTTTTTCAAACTCCCGCCCATAGAGAGGAAAGATCCCGTTAAAATTTCCAGCAAATATTACAGAAAAAAGACAGTACAAAAGAATCAAAAGTATCTTTCTATCGGCTTACGGTTGAAAGTCTGTAATTCTTCGACCGTGATATTAGCTAAAGCCCGCATACTAGCATTAAAAGAATGGGTCAGTTTTTGTTCGTGAAAACTCTCATTTTAAATGAAAGAACTAATCGATATAAAACGGCCTCAAACCGAAACATTTTCTATAATACAAAAACATGGCGTGCTAAAATCACGGACACACACACACAAACACATTACAACTAATTTTTTCCACGATATATCTTAGTGCAAACAAGGATTAATTATTTTTCAGCCAGACTCCTTAGTGCTGCAAGACCATTATTTTCACAACCATCAAAAGTGCATAGTTAGAGTTGTCAAAATGCAAAAATTAAGGTCCAGATTTAAGGGGCAAGCAGTTTGAAATAAAAAGAAAAATTGGAAAAAACTACGAAATCTATTTTTTTACGGACTCTAGGTCATCTAACGTTTGTTAAGACAAATCAAAAGCATAAAGAAACAATTTGAACCCAGAAACTGTGATATGAGTGCGATCAATATTCACCGGGTCGTGAAGCGGAGTTTTGTGACTTAAACCACTTTACATTCACAGTCAATTGGCCTTTAGGGATTAAATGTAGCGGCTAACAAAGATTTAAAATTATATGTGTGCCTACATATTGTTTTTTTAACAAATTGTAAGAACTTTTTAAATATATTTATTTATTTTAAATAGGAATGAAAAATATAAATATTTTGCTTTTTTTCCTTTGACAACCTGTCATTTTTCTAAAAGAATGATATGTTCCAATCTAATTTTCTGAACGGTCCCTTAAAACTTTGAATCCAAATACCTGTTTTGAGCTTTCATACAAAATGATTAATTTTTTGTGGATACATTTTTTTATGTTTTAAAGCTAAGCACTGTAAATACAAAAAAATCATGTATTTTTACTTACGTAATAAAATAAATATTGTGATCGCGAAAAGAATCCCCTCAAATTTCGATCTAAATTTATATTTTACTCATACGCGAATGAATGATAAATAGGTAATATCATCCCTCAGCATGTACATATATACCTATGAATAAGGACCTTATATAGACGAACCGACGCATCAAGATTAAGTTTGACCACTTTGGATCCAGCGCATGTTTGACGGTTGTCTTTTCTGGTGAGTTTATCGCTTTTTGGTAACTTTTCACATGGATTTTACAAAGCTTGGCAATGTCCCGAAACTTTGCTTTGGTAACAATAACTCCGCAACAATGAAAAATGAAAGTAAAAGTAAATAAGTTGGATCCAAAGTGGTGAAACTTAAGCTTGATGCGTCGGCCTGTCGTTTTAGCGGCTCTACCTGTGAACATATAAGTCGCCGAAACATCCTTTTCGACAACCCCTAAGTTTTTTACGGCGAGTTTTCTCGTGACGTTTGTATGTATGTATGTATGTATATATATATATATATATATATATATATATCTCGCATAACTCAAAAACGGTATGACATAGAAGATTTACGTTTGGCATGACTCTGAAGGAAGTCTAGTTGTGAACCTCCATGCGAATTTTTCCAAAGGGCTCTTTTAGCCGTTTTTGGGGTAAATCGGAATTTCATTGCAGACTATGAAGTGATGTTATAGGTTGGCGATCACTTGGTGATGTATCGCCAAGCTTTTGGTCGCAAACTTGACGACATATTGCCAAGTTGGCAATAACTTTGGCGAAAAAAAATACTCTTCGAATTTAGACTAGATTTGGCTCTACTGGCGATATTTGCGAACAATCCATTGAATGATGTTAAAATCGGCGATATTTAGATGTAAAATTATATTTAGATGATAAAAATAATTTTTTTTTTTCAATTAACGTGTGCCAAAATAGGGGTGTAAATGCGTAAATTGTTATTTTGTTAACTCTAAGGCACTATTTTAACATTTAAGGCATATACTATGAAATTAAACGAGAAAAGTAGTAGTGTGATGCCCATACCAGATTTTTAAAGGCAGATATCATTACATGAAGTGTTTATCTTGCATCGAAAATCAGATCTGTTTCAAAAAGACACATTAAAAATCAGATCTGTTTCAAAATGACACATTATTATTTTGCATTTTTATTCAACAAACTAAAGTGTAGACATTTTATGTAGGTTAAATGCAATAACTATACAATTCACTTCAAATGTGTTTCAGACAACAATTTTCACTCTCTGCACTTTTTTTTTTTTTTTTTAATTTCCGGTTTAAGAAAACTTTTTTTTTGAAACGTAAAACTATGCAAACACATTCTTAAAACTTACTTAAAATTACAAACTCTATGCAAAATATCCTACTTACATTTTTAGTGCATTATATTTAGCTTAAACATCACAAAAAACGCATTATTTTACCTAAGGCAGTTTAGATTTTTCTTAAATTACCGCAAATAAACAATGCTGTTTCTTTGAGAGACAACAATATTTTCATTTTTAACTTTGAGAAAATTATTTCAATATTTGTTTCCTATATTGCGTTTAGTAAACGAGTAAAAAAATTAATGACTAACGGCGTTCATAATAAAAGTTTATCTAAACATTTATGTATTTTTCATTATTTATTCAAGAGAAGCAGTAAAGATTTCAGGCCACATTTTGTAGTACACATTAGTTTGATTATATTTTTTTCTAAAGCTTAACATAGAAAAAAAGAGTAAAATGTAATATATTTATTAACTACATCCGTTAAGTAAATAGCAAACATTTTTTGCTTAGCCAAACTAACATTTATATATAGTCACTTTTAAATCCGTGTGTATTTTTATTAAATATATATTCCTTTGCTCAGTAAAATTAAAGAAAAAAGCAGTCACAATATTTTCATCCTGAACTTAGCTCATAAAAATAAGAATTGAGAATTTAGTACAGCGTTGGAGCTATATTTTCATAAAAACAATTGATGTTCCACAAAATTCCGAATATTCTAAAGATTTCAAAGAAAGAAATTATGTAACAGCAACTGCACAGAAGGTCGCTTATACTACATAGCAACGATTTTGATAATTACTTTTATCTAAACATGCCTCGCATCTCATGCGGAGATTTGTACATACCTGATAGCCATTGTTTTCGGCAAAAGTTCATTCTTGAATTTTCGATGCCAGTATACTTTTTCTTATCACTGTCATTTTAGTTTCACTCAATTCTCTTTGAACCGTTTTCTAAAGTCAGCTCAGTGTATGTGGATGCCATTTTTTTAAGGCTTGTTTCAGTACAGAAATCTATTGGAGAACCACCTGATGAGTTAACAGCTATTTCATCAAACTAGTTGAACTCACACAGAACTTCTACTCTTTATTAAATCTTCCCTCTACTGTGAACTACGGCTGTGGCTATGGTGCAGAACTTCTCTTTTCCTGCATTAACCATGGCAGTTGCTAAAAGCATGGAGAAAAGAAGAGGTTCTAGCAGGTGCTTACTTTTGTGTAACACGTAAACTCGCCGAACAATTTACATTGCATATTTTTAAGTGTATACTAGGGTGTATCGAAAAAATCAAAATTTCCCGGATCATTTAGCTGTAGTGCAGAAAATGTGTGCACTACCTCTACTAAAATGTGCGAGAAATCTTAAAGCTTTAGGTTGATTTCTTCTGTCGTGTCAAAGGACCGAAAACTCCGAAAATTGGACAAAAAATGAATAAATTACAAAAAATAATAAATAATATCAAATATTTTCTATAATTTTGGGGTAGCGCTTAAAAGTTGTTTAGTTGAGACAACTTTAAGCACAAAAAAATTATAATTATGTGTTAAAATCTTCTGATGCTTCATGAGCATCAAATTTCGGAAATTTTCGGAGAATACACATCATCAAAATTCACCTTTCGAATTCTTGTGATACAGAAAAGTTTCTGAAGTCAAATTAACATGAAAACACTGTTGTAGTCAGCAAAATACTAAAATGTTTGAACTATCTGCCACTGTGATTCAGAAGTTGCACCTGATAATGGTGACCGATGTCATGCAAAATGTTCGATGTCATTTCATTTGATATTATTTCACACTTTATTTCAATCTTTATTTATATTTTATTGATTGTAGCTGGTTTCGTGTTTCCAAATAATAGTTTATCTTTCTTTCCCCATATTCTGCGAATTTTAATGCTATTACTGGTAATAATATAAGTAGTGATATATTATATCGTAGTTAATAAACTATTTTTATATAATGATACTAATCTTGAATCAGTAAATTATTTTGTAATATGTAAATAAGTATTTTTTGATACATATTTTCTTTTCATTTAAACGTCGATTGAATAATCAGGAACAATTCAGCCATATCACCGATTTTTAAAACCTGAATTCGTGCAAAATTACTTGCGGTGAAAAATAAAACAACCTAACTGGTCTATCATTCTTTATTTTATAGCTGAGTTTTGAAAAAGTGGAATAATTTGTTGGCATTTTTTCACTTTATTGGATGGAGAGAAATAAATAAAATGCCGCATTAAACGCTTATTGATTTTGAGGTCGAGCATATAAATTCTTCTTCTGACCTAAAAACTTGAGATTCATTTATTTTGGGTTCAAGAAAGTGATTTTTCACAATTCTTAACCGTTTATTTCTAGATTACAGCGTTTTCAATTTTCTTTAAGGAATCGTTGCAAATGTAGTGTAAAAGCTAATACAATTCTTATAGTTCAAATATATTCTGAAAAAAAGGGAAAGTTTTTCTAAAGTATAAAAAAAAGAAATCTCAGAAAGAAGTTCTGCATCCAACCGTTAAAACAATGTGCATTAGTAATTTGTTTTATTTAAAATGTTTTTTTTTTCTAAATGAACTCTGAAAATAACATTTTTCTTATATAATCTTTATCACTTTATTAGATACAGAAAAAAAAAATCTAAAAACATTCGAAATGTCTTTCTTTTTTTTCAGAAATCACTTGAACTACTAAAGGATGTCTGTGTGTCTATGCAATACATTGAACTAGCTCTTCTTTAAAAGCATTGACTTGAAATGTGGACAGTAAAACTAACACTAACGTACGCATTATGTTTAAAATATATTTTTTAATGAATTGGCAGTTCTTAACATAGTCAAACCACTAAGTTACGTTTGATTATGATGCACATTTACATTTAGCCTTTAGAAAAAAAGCTGCGCATGAGAAGTCTTAAGGACTGCAAATTCATACTTAACGTAGTGATTAATTCAAAAACTAAAGTAAAACCCTTTACATTGCGTTGCATCATAGAAATGCAGTAAAATATACTCGTATCATACGTAGCATTTCTATCAAGTATGAAAATATTATTAATAACATTCACTACACGTTATAATCTGAACAATTTCAATAAACCCAGGTGTATTCCTTCAATCATTAATTTTCAACAACGAGTAACAGTTATTAAAACGAAATTTTAGAAGGAACTTGACGGCACCCGTCATCGTATGGCAGAGTAAAGGAAACTGAGTCTTCCTTTGATCCGCGATATATTTGTCTTTGGAATGCATTGTAGACACAGAGTTAACTAAATTTTGATAGGATAAATTTTTAAAACACCTTTGTTTCTTCGTTTAAAGAAAGAATAACTAGTTTAAAGCTAAAAAAACAGGAAAAAAGCTATTTTTTCCTGTAAATTGCTTTAAAACTATTTCTTTTTTACGAGTGGTATAGTACAAGTCCCTTCGGTCTCAGTTTAAGGCTATTTTCTATACTTTACAACTTCGAAAAATTAGAGCAATAAAAATACATATAGCGATGTTCAATAAAAAATGTTCGGGAATATATTTTCTCACACATCAAATTTTGCTATCTAAACTAAGAAATTTAAAGCAACTGACTTTTAGTCCTGACTTAGGGGTGGTTGGTATCTTTTAGTGGTTTTTTATTTGGCCAAAAAATGTCGTCGAATCAGAAATTAGAAGCTATAGTTAGCAAATGCTCTAATTGAACTTCATTTGAAGATTATTTGTATCTTGCTATAGTATAAGCATTTTAAGTAAATTATTATTATTTTTTTTTTCAAAAATCTAAGCAAACACTAATTTATTTTAGGCGAAAGTCTAAAATTTGAGGAAAAATACAGTAAATTACTCAAAAGCCAAAATATATTTACAATTTCTCAGTTCAAATGTTAACTAACTGGGGAATCATACGAGTAGTATAATAATGAAGAAAGTTCTTACAGGTAGTAATCAAAAGAGCATCTCGATGTATACTTTTGGTGCAAAAATTATTTTCCCTCAGCCGCCCGTTATCGAGATATAAGATTTTAAAGCCTTACGAAATGTTAAGACAAGCGCCAAATTTTAAGACGGCGAGAAATTGATCACTCTATTTCACCGTCAGATACATGTGAAGGACATCTATCAACCAAATATATAAAAGAGTTCTGCTACTGCTCACTGAAACCCGATAAATTTGGCGACTCTTTAAAATGCCGGCGGACTTTAGGACCCTATATTTTAACAAGAAGGTCAACTATTTTATGTGACAAGAAACATGTTTTACAATATTATTTCAGCTGATACTAATTACTTATTAAACTAGACTAAAAAAATTTGACAGTGGCCAATGCCCAGTAAAACCAAAAAAGTTAGTTGCCACTTTGGCGTTGTTGGTGGCTTCTTTGAAACAAGTTTCAAAAACTTTAGAAAAATATTTATTTGAAAATCCAAATAATAAGCAATCATGCAAATAAAAAAAACGAAACGTACCTGCATACTTGAAGTTTTAGATGGAAATCATATATTTGGATGTTTTGTACAGCATATGGTTCAATTCTCTCTCCAATTTAACATTTGCCGCCTGCGACGATGTTAAGGGCCATTTTCTTTTCATAATTGGCACGATGCATCGGCAGTTTGTATTTTTGTTCAGAAAAAACAGTAGATCGCCAGTTTGGCGACTGACAACATTTTGTGGTCGCCAAAAAATGATTTTTAGTCACGACTGTAGAGTGGTGACCGGTAGTCTCGGTACCGGTACCTTTAATGCTTATGGTTTTTTGCTACGGAAAGGTTTAATAATTAAATATCACTATATTTGCTCATTTCACTAAATAGTGTCAAATGTAACAAAACACGTATTAATGTAGAGGAACGCAGGGTAACATTAACTTATAGACAGGTCGTCATTTAGGGGGGGTGCAGGGGGGTCATTTGCCCCGCCCTGACTTTGAGAAATCAATGTATTTACATATGTGGGCGTGGTTTTTGTTGCTTTCTGGTGAAATTGTATTGTGTTTTTACCCTTTGCCCCCCCCCCCTGGAAAAACTTGAAAGGACGTCCATGCTTATAGATAAATTAATAATGAAAAAACAAAAGAATAAATAAATTTTTGAGAAAACTTATGTGAATGAAATAAAGGCTAAAATAAATAAGTGAGTAAATGAGTGAATAAATGAGTAAAATAATGTAAATGAATGATTAAATTGCGAAATACTTATGAGATTTAATAATTGAATGAACAAAAGTAAGCGAAATAAACTGTTTCACTTTGCCCATTGCAGTAGGAAAATTGCATTTAAAAATTAAAATAGAAACATGCTTAATATAAACTGAAATTGGATATCCCTAGACCTCAATTAATACTTAAAATGGTAGTTAAAAGAATTTTATTAACAAGAAATATTTTTTAAAAACCATGAATATTACAATACGTGTATCTAATTTCGAAAACGATTTTTCTCATTAATCTTTAGAGTCATTTGTTTTTTTACTTGAATTAACTATGTGTTTTAGAATTTATTTAAAATTTTGCATGCATTTCGAAAATAGTTTATCATTTCACTAGCAACGCCATTTCACTTTGACATGCTTTCCTCCATAACCAAAATTGTTCCAATGTTAAGTATACAAAGTTTTTTTTTTTTTTTCAGTTTTTCTGAACATTAAGTTTAACATACAAAGCCTTTGTTTTAAGAACTTTGAAAAAATGCTCCTGAAACATGATAAGGTAATTGTCATGAGCCATAATTTTAAAAGTACGACAGAGAAATCTGAGTAACAAAACAACGATTTATCTGAATTGCTCCTCGGGGAATATAAACATATCGATAAAAGGCAAACTGAGATAAATCTCCGAAACAATTTTAAGAAACTATTCTTATTTCAGTTTTTGGTTCCCTATTATGGGGAGAACATTTTATTGGATAGTCGTGTATGCTGTGTGGCCTGAATTTAAATGATAGATAAGACTCTGTAGTAGCTTTATATTCTCTAAACTTATGTTTCATTTATAATAGTTTAAAGCTGTGCAAATACATCTGGCGTAGTTATTTATTCATATATCTTAACATTGAAGATCAATTTTATGACATCAATTTCTCTGAATATTGCGATGTTGTGCATTTATTTTTAATGAATTTCGTTGCATGACTTTTTTCTTCTTTACTAGCAAATAGGCTATTGTTGGTATAAAATATTTACAATAAAACCTGGAGTATTTTTGTATGCTTTTTAAAAATTATTTATTTATTTTGAAAAAGTTAAAATGAAAATGTAAGAACATTTTAAAAATGAAAACCATGGTTTTACTTTAAAATTGTTAAAAATATAATATTAGAAAATATGTTTGAACAAATGACAAAAGGTTTCCTCTTGCCCATAGTACCGACAGTTATAAAAAACTTTATGATGAGCGCTTATTCATTTTTTTTTGTTGGTAAAACTATTTCAGCCCTCTACCATCTTTATAAGAAAGGCTATTATTTACTTAAGTTGGAAGTAGGTAAATAAGAAAAATAACATACACACGATTTGGGAACATGATTAAGTACCAGCAAGGTGGTTGATGAGTTTTTTACATAGTTATCACAATGCTAAAGTGTTCTTTTTAGCCTACTTTCCCGTTAAAAATAAAAGAAAGACGAAAAAAGTATTAAAAGTAGCTTAATGCATCTAAAAATATCGCCAAGTCCAAAAAATATCGCCAAGTTAAAAAAAATATCGCCAAGTCCGAAAAATATCGCCAAGTTAAAAAAATAAAAAGGTAAAATGAATATCGAAAAATTAAAAATTTGAAAGTAGGGTATTGAGATGGGGAATTTGTGCGTCGGTCGGTCGGTCGGTCGGTCTGTCTGTCCCCCCCTAATAACTTTTGAATGAACATTCCGATTTGGACAAACTTTTTTTTTGTTGGAAAGATCTCGGCGAGTACAGCTCATTCCCATATTTGATTTTTTGATTTGAACAATTTTTGGTTCAACTGTGAGCCGTTCAAAAAACCGGTCCCGCGATACTAACTTTTTAATGAACAGTCCGATTTGAACAAACTTTTTTTTGTTGGAAAGAACTTTTCAAGGGTACTTCATTCCCGTATTTACATTTCCAATTTGAACAATTTTTCGTTCAACATTGAACCGCTCAATCAAGCTGTCACCCCTAATAACTTTTGAATGAACAGTCCGATTTAAACAAACTTTTTTTTGTTTGAAGCATCTCGGCAAGGATACTTTATTACCGTATTCAAATTTTCAATTTGAACACTTTTGGTTCAACATTGAACCTTTAAGCAACCTTTCTCCACCTAATAACTTTTGAGTGAACCGTCCGAATGGAATAATTTTTTTTTGTTCGAAAGATCTCATCGAGTGCAGCTCATTCCCTCATTTGATTTTTCGATTTGGACAATTTTTGGTTCAACTTTGAACCGTTCAAACAACCGGTCCCGCGATGCTAACTTTTGAGTTTACAATCCGATTTGAACAAACTTTTTTTTGTTCGAAAGATCTTTTCAAGGATACTTCATTCCCGTATCTACATTTTCGATTTGAACAATTTTTCGTTCAACATTGAACCGCTCAATCAAGCTGTCACCCCTAATAACTTTTGAATGAACAGTCCGATTTAAACAAACTTTTTTTGTTTGAAGCATCTCGGCAAGGATACTTTATTACCGTATTTAAATTTTCAATTTGAACATTTTTGGTTCAACATTGAACCGTTCAGGCAACCTTTCCCCACCTAATAACTTTTGAGTGAACCGTCTGAATTGAATAAACTTTTTTTTTTGTTCGAAAGATCTCGGCAAGTACAGCTCATTCCCATATTTGATTTTTCGATTTGAACAATTTTTGGTTCAACTTTGAACCGTTCAAACAACCTATCCCGCGATGCTAACTTTTGAGTGAACAATCCGATTTGAACAAACTTTTTTTCGTTCGAAATATCTCATCAAGAATACTTCATTCCCGTATCTACATTTCCGATTTGAACAATTTTTCGTTCAACATTGAACCTTTTAAGCAAGCTTTCCCCACCTAATAACTTTTGAGTGAACCGTCCGAATGGAATAAACTTTTTTTTGTTTGAAAGATCTCGGAGAGACTTTCCCATACATTCCCATATTTCACTTTTTGATTCAAACCATTTTTCGTTCAATAATGAACCGTTCAGAAAAAAAATTACATTAGCGTCTACGGGGAATTTAAGTTGAATGTTGATCCTGAACTTAAAGTCGGATTTCCTTCAAACTAACTTTGTAAGAAAATGGTTTTGATGAATAATGTTTGTAAAGTACTTTTCTAAGTAATCTTCTGTGAGGACTCTGATTCCGACTCTGACTCCGCGGACATGGCGGAAATGCAGGCTCAGAAAAAAAATGACTGAACGTGCAGACGATTTTTTGTTTATTTATTCATTTGTTTTATTTTATTTATTATTATTATTATTATTTTTTTTTTTTTTGCAGACGATTTTTTTTTTGTAACAAAAATTTTTCCTTCACGAGAACATTTTATTCTTTATTTATATTTAACAACTGGCAACGGATTAAAAGTGAAATTCCGGACATTTTATTAACGGACGATTTTTTTTTTCTTTTTCTTTTTTTCCTTTCTTTGATAAAATGTGTTTTGATGATCTTTGTACTTTTATTTATTTTTTTTTAATTATTATTATTATTATTTATTTATTTTTTTTTTTGAAAACGATGGAGGATTTTTTCTACGGAGGAACTGTAACAGTTACACTCTTTAAAAGGTGTGACAAAACTTTATTTATTCGTTCATTACTTTTTACGTGTCTATTTCATCTGATGAGAGGGGCATATTTTGCTTTTCGAAATCAGCTCTAAGTGCTGAAAAGGTATGTTTGACATAATTTTCAGTCTCAGATAATCAAGAGAATAATGATCAGATGCGAGAATGCCGATGTCGATGTACGGGAAAGTAGGCTCGTTTAGTTCTTGACAGAACTTCTTGTTTATAGCTGGAATTATGATTGGTCTGTAAAAAGATATCTGTATTCGTTAAAAGATTTTACGTGCTTTTAATAATTTTCAATAACTTATCAGTCATAACTATATGTCAACTAAAATATAAAAACTTTGCAGTTGTATGAATAAAAAGCTAAAGGCAATTATTTTGACTAATCATAATTACCATACACATTATCTCGTTCACAATTTAATGTATACAATAATATTTTTTGTGGCAATGGCGATCCACCGATAACAGTGAAAAGAATGAATTCAAATGTCGAGAAGCCTAAAAACAGACACAAGACAAAGAAAAAAACATAATAAATTTTAGAGAGAGTACTAACAATTGGTGCATTAAAGACACGTGCAAATTTTAAGTAGCAATTAGTATTTATTAAGCAAAACCAACTAATTCGCGCAATTTCAAACGGATCTTTGAACCTAAATAATTTTTGTATGAAAAATTGAATCACAAATGTTTTAGCAAAATGTCATTGTTTATTTAAATGCCAATTTATGCCAATTTATACCAATAGAATAAAATTAAAAATAAAAGTTGCTCTTAGAATTACCAAATTTGTTCTAAACATTAAAAAAAGTAATTAATTAATCTCTTATTATGCTTTAAAAAGTATGTTAGGCATCTAGTGCGTGAAAATAATTACATATATAACACTTGCATTATTCTTCTGACATAACTTTATCATCAAATACTCTTTTTCTCTAGATCTCTCAACGAGATTATTGGCGGCTGAATTTTCATCTCCGTCTATATATTGAAGGGGCATAAACATCCCTTCCTTAATTCAAGTTTAATTATGAACTTTGGAGCAAAAGAATGCCCTTCAATGAAAAATTCCTTCACTTTTATATGCTTCCGAAAAGTTCAAAGTATGAAAGTTTTGGGGCATTAAGTGCTTAAATAATAATAAAAGTCAAATTACCTTTCACTTTATTTTAACCATAGAAGGTACTTTTCGAGACTTTTATGAAATGGAAATGTTTTCTGCCATGTACGTATATCATACAATTTTCAAACATGAACTCATTAGTTTTTTTTTTTTTTTCTATTAAATTAGATAATCAACTCATATTGTTTATCAAAACTTTTTTGAAGTTCTACTAGCAAAAGTTTACTTTTTAACCCATTTATGCTACAATTTTTTTAACATATTTTTTCAATTTTATCTGATTAAAAATCTTACTTGGAATGGTTTACATACATTTTAGGCTTAAAATAGTTCTCCGTTGCCATATTTATTAAATTATTTACCGTCCTGTTCATGGGATATTTTGCAGATATGGGAGCAAAATACGACCTTACTTGACTTTACTTTGCAAAGTAACATCACGGAAGGCATCTGTGATCAAATTTAGGCAAATCATTTTAAAATAGTTTAATTTAATGAAAAATAAGCTCGCAAAAAATTACTTTCTGTGGCTACCCATGCTGGATAAATGCTTGACTGATTCAAAAGGAAGGACTATTTGTCTTGCGCAAAACAGCTTTAGTAAAATGATATACCCATTACAGGTTTTTGTATGCAGTAACTAACAAGCGTCCCGTTTTTAGGCTACTGAGCATAAATGAGTTAAGCAGAAAGAGACTGTAAGCTAAACATAAAATTCTGAGCGTTTTTTAGCTAAACATCTTTTTAATACTGTACTTTTTATTTTATTTTTTAATTACATGGTAAATCGGGATACCACGCACCATCTAGGAGTAAATATTCATTAAAACTGCAGTGTAAATGAAGAATGGAAAATAATACCTATTACTGAAAGTCTAAATCCTGTTCTCAGCATGCTTTATAATACTGGACTACTATTAATAATATCCATCGATATCTAGAAAATGGATAACATTTTGTCCCACATAGCAGTCTCAACAATAGAAATGTGTAAGAAAGTCACGTTTCACAAGTGTTCATGTGATTACAAGATAAATTTTCGACTAATATATGCATATGATTATTCTAGTAAATAAAAAATCACGCTATTTCCATACTTTATTTTTCTTTTCTATGCTTTTTACATTGTTGAAACAATAAGCTTTACACAACTTATTCCGCGAACGTGGTTAAATATAATTTCATTGATTTTTTTGGTTGAAATTTATGCAAACTGCTATTATTTTAATTAACTTCAGCAAATATATTCATACAATAATCTTAATAAATGAAATTATTGCAATTTTTATTTTTTTTTTTTCAACTTAAAAAAAATATGTTCCTTCTTTTCTATATCCCTTTCTCTCTATCTATTTTTTAAAAATTAGTATTCTTATTGTGTGCTTGGTTTATTCAAAACGTATGTATTAGAGAACATATGCAACAAAGGTAAAAAAAATAAATAAATAATAATAAGGTTTGAAAAAAATAAATAAATAAATAAATAAATTACTCAAACTCAAAATACACAAAAACTTGAATCCTTTAAAATAATAAAAATTTACAAAAAAATAGCTGGATTTAGTCGCACTCCTCCCTAAAAAACTGCTAGGTTAACGTGTATTAAAACTATAATAGTTATCTTTTACATTCTCGCCCCGTATTGATGAATATAATAACGTTAGATCGTTTAGTTCTCCATTTCAGCAGGAATTGTGTCGGACAGGCTGATCTTCTTATCGTTTTTCTCTTATTGCAAAAATGCATCTGATTCCAAAATGAAATTTTTTAGAAGTATTTACCTAAGAACACTTTTCAACAGGGATACTCATTACTCAATCCAAAAGAAGTTTTTAAAAAACAATTTCTGGCAATCAATTGGACCAGGTAGGAACAAGAAGAGTTTAGTCCTGAAATATGTTAAAATTCTGTAAACATAGATCTATCAACACCGATTTACCAAAATAGTGAACAAAATTGCTACTTATTATTATACGTATAATTTTGGATCATACTTTTAGAGCACTTTGTTACAAAAAGAAAACCAAATGATGTTCGACGAGTAATATGTATGTAGGCATATTTGCAACGTTGTAGATTTTGTTTTGAAAGTTTTTACAAAAAAGTTGTAAGAGTAATTAAAATTTTGCTTCAAAAATTGCAGTCAGTTATCGATGAATTTGTCCAATAATGCAAATTATGATAATGCTGACGACGATAACAGTAACAGCAGTAATAATAATACTATTAATAATACAGCAGTACGGTGAATGCAGAAATTATTTGCGTAACGTTCGCAGACATTGAAGATTTGCAGCATATGGTTCTCACTACTTATCTTCTCAACCATATATTATAGTCATTAATTTCGGAAAATTTTATCTTTTTCATTTATTTTTTCTGTAGCATCTTTAAAAAATAATTTAGATTTTATAAAACAGCGATTTTTGTGCAACACTTGTACTTCTAACCCTTTTCATATGTGTTGTACTGCAGGAAAAATACAAGGGAAAAACACGCCGAAAGAGAGCAATCATTAAATTGAATAAATAAATAATTAAATACTAAAACGATAAATGAAGGTGCTTGAAATAATTATTAAGACTCCCATTACACCTAATTACTTGTCGGTAAAAGCAGTAGCTTGGGTTTGAATATCGCACGCACACCGAGAAATGCTCAGTTTATAAAATGACTAGAAATATATCACTTTTTTTTCTTCGTGATCTTCACAGACAATAAAAAATTGCTCCGTAATTTGCTATCTGAGTACTTTCTTAATAAAAGTGACTGAGATTATGCTTTTTGTTCTCTTTTTTTAACATATATTTTTCTTCTTTCTCAATTAGTACCACTAAAAATGAATTTCAATTAGAAAAATGGACTTTTTAAGAAACATTTGTAGTATTTACCTTTTGCAATCTTGCTGTAGTCACGTTCAACATAAAGCTTGTTTTTGTTTAGATTGGTAATTTTGTTTAGAATAATTTACAGCAGTTACTGAAAAGCTCTTAGTACTGAGAAAAAAAATAATTATGAAGCAAGATTTTAAAGCAAATATCGCATTTCACTTTTATGTTTTCAAACCATCCATTCAAAATTTCATCTATAATTGATCCTTGTGTATTTCCCTAAGTAGAAAATGCGTCAATTAAGATAATGCTAAGAAATCTTTATCTGTATTTTTTCTGTGTAATCACCAACCGTATATCTGAAGAGTAGCTTTGTGAAACATTTACATAACAACCCATTTACTCTAATACTCTCTGCAAAAGTAGAGCTTTCAAAAAAAATTCTTGAAATCCTTTAAAATTATCCGATTCAAGAATTGCATTTTTTCATTAAACATAGTTTAGGGGACAGCCATCAGTGCCTATAGTGCTTGAAATAAAATTTAACAACAAAACGATAAATGTGGCTAGATAACCTCCCTTATCTCCTTAGCATCAATAAAACTACTTCTATATCTTTTGTTTTTTGTAAAAAAAAAAAAAAAGAACATTTAACACTGAAATACTTTTTTCTTTTTTCTGTTTTTTTTTTTTTTTTTTTGAATGCAAAGCATTCTTTCTAAATAAAGGTTTTCATCAATCTTCAAAAATGCAATCCATTCACCTTTTTAAACTCTTCCTAATTTAAAAAAAAAAAAAATACAATGAGTAAAATAATACTTGACACATTACTAAAAACAAGTCCCTACGTAAACAAACTGTACTGTGTATGGAAGTCTAAGATAAGTTTCAGTTTGATCTTAAAACTGAGTAAATTATACAAAGTTCTATATCAAAGCTCGACGGAAGCTAAAAGACCGGCGAGAGTACTTTTTAGGAACCAGCATCAATCTGTCATGACTGGTGACTAGGGTGGTCACAAGTAACATGGGGAAAATTTTTTTTCAACTAATCTTTTGCGGCACCCCCCTAAAATGTGCCAATGGGCTAGAAAATGAGATTTGCAAAGTTTTAGCTTAATCGGATACTATTAACACGTGCCGCAAAGAGGGTAAAGTTAAGAAAAACAGCGATTTTTAGCCAAAAATTGTAGTTTTTACTCTGTAAAACCAAAACTACTGATCCTAGAATCTTTATTT